>JBBPBX010003020.1:19797-35041 GCA_038048925.1 Garcialebias charrua | reverse complement strand
CTTAAGGGGACAGAGATGTTTGTAAAACCACAATTCAGAACTAGTTTGAAGGGACGTTCTACCTCAATCCAGGGAATTAGATTATGGAATGGCTTGGAGAATGTAGTTAAAAATGCCAAGTCACTGTTTACATTTAAGAAAATGATCAAAAGGAATTTGTTGAAAAAATATATATGAATTAGCATAATGTGTATTGTATCAATTATTAGTTATGTATTAGTATTAGAAAATTAGAAAGAGTTAGTCATTTTGTACTGCTGGTGAAAGATTATTATTGTTTAATCTGATTGTTTGAAAAAAGGGGCAGATATAATAAGATTTATTCTTCTTTCTGCTACCTTTCATTTTTTTACATTGTGTACGTATCATTAATGGGATTGTCTTGTATTGTGTTTCTTTTGTAAAAAAAATGAACAAATTTAATAAACATAAACAAACATATATTAGGGGTTGAACGACTACATATTTTTAAAGTCGACTTCAACAAGATAAAAGTCGAGTCGACGTCGACAAGTTGATGTGACGTCATAGACAAGACATTATTCACACAAAAAAATGTAATTTATTATTAACAAAAAACAAAGAACAACAAAACTTCGGAACGTATATTTACCATTTATCATACTGAAAATAGGTCACAGGAAAACCAAAACTATTATTAAGCTGCAAAAGTTACGGTAGTTTAATTTAATTTAATCAACTAAATAAAATAAACCATAATGACGGTGATCCACTGGCAGTGGCACATTCCTGTTTTTATTTTGTTTAGTGGATTAAATAAAATAACAATAAAAACTACCCACTACCATGCACTGTGCGCAGTGGTGGTGATAGCTGAGGTGGTTTGACCAGTGGAGAATCCACCTCAGCACTCGCAGGTGGACAATCCACCACCGGCAGTGGTGGAATCTGTGCATGGTGGTGGATTCCACCACCGCTGGTGTGCACCACGCACCACCGGTGAAGAATCCACGCACCACGCACCACCGGTGAAGAATCCACGCACCACGCACCACCGGTGAAGAATCCATCGCTGTGCATGGATTCCATCGGCGAATCCACCACCGCGCTCGCCGCTGAAGAATCTACTGATTCTTCCTGACACAACCACAGACCACTGAGCTACCACAGCCCTCTGTGTGGAGCAGAGAGCTGCATCTAGGGTGCCCGAGGAAGCAGATGGTGTGGGTTAAGGGCCTTGCTCAAAGGCCCAGAGTGGGGCAGATGAGGATGGAGACAGGTGTGACTGCTTCACTTATCCCACCCACATTCTTGATGTTGTCGGTACCGGGGCTTGAACCGGCGATCTTCTGATCACAAGCTCACCTTCTTAACCTCTGTGCCACCACTGCCCTCACTAACACACACACACACACACACACATAAAATCAAAAATATATGTATCAATATTTTGTCTGCTCATTAAAAACCCAATACAGTAGTCTCTTGTTTATCGCAGGGGGATTTGTACCCTGAAGACCTGCAATAAGTGAAAAACCGTGAAGTAGGGATAGTAGTACAAGTACAGTAGTAAGTAGTTATTTTATTATTTATATATATTTATATACTAAAAAGTTTTAAACCCTTCCCACACTCTTGCAATATTCTAAACAGTGTTTCTAAACTCTAAACTCACTAAAAGAGCACAGAATGTCATGACTTCAGCTCCCTGCCTCCTCTGCTCTTTGCCACTCTTGGCCACGCCCACTTCTCCTTCTTGCACGGTGAACAGCTGATCAGCTGCAGCAGGAAGTTCATCCTGAGGCAGTGTGGGTTGTACAAAGCTGCTGGAGAAAGCTTTTTCTGCAGCTTTGGGCTGCACAAATGTGCATCAGTTGCCAAATTATTTTAAATAATTTATTTTAAATAAAAATTCCATGCCGATCATGCAGCTCATCCATCAGTCAACTGTGTGTCCTGTCCAATCTTATTTTGAAAAAAGGCGATAGAGCGAGTCCACGCAAAACAAACCGTGAAGTAGCGAGGGACTATTGTAATCCCAAACTACAGTAAATTCAAGCTGGAAACAGAAAACAGAAAATCAGAAGGATAAAATGCAATAGCCATGAGTTTGTTACTTTAGTCTAGTAGTTTGTTCAACTCTAAACCAGTTTAGAGAACAAAAACAAAAAGACAATGAAACTCAACACTGACCAGTTGTAACGCACACATTTTTCATTTTTAAGAAGAAAAAAAGCTTCTTTTTTTTAAGCACAAGTCATTTCATTTATGTACATGGCTGTGTTTCTAGATATGTTTTCATGTTTTGACACAGTTCTTGGCTTGTTTCTATTGCCATTTCAAAAGATCCTATAAAATCTTCACTAAATAAAACTGTTCATGCTTGAATAAACTAGCTGTAAAAAGCAAAACTGCATTTATTGATGTTAATTCATAAAACAGCCTTTAATTTTTATTGGCCTAAATTTATCAACATGGAATCACTTTTTAAACCACTTGAAGTGATGACAAAACACACACACAACAGCAGCCCAGACTAACATAAAACTGAGCTCTGGTCTCTTAAATTGATTGCCTGACTCTGTACTGTACAAGGATTATGCCACTATTCATATCTTGCACATGCATTGTGTCTACATTAAATCGTTGTTTTCTGGTTCTAGATGGAGCTCAGAGTAAGAATAGTTGTGTAACTTGGTAAGGACTGTAGCAACAGTCATGTTTGTGTTTGTTCACCGCAGCTGTGTGTCAACAGCACCGTCAGTGATCCTTCAAATGAAGCAGAGTGCCTTGGTTCCATGAAGCAACTGCTTGTTTACACATGGAAATAAAGTGGTTTAGAAAAACAGTCCAGACTGGTCGTCATAAAGTCTATGTTAAAGTATTTTAATTTATTCTAGTGTCTAATCACTTAAGATTTACGGTACTTGAAATATCAACACAAAAACTAAATGAATGTTTTTACCAATAATTGAAGGTTGTTTTTTTTTTTTTTTTACCAGTCAAATCTTTTTGTTTTATGTTTGCCCATTCAGACCACATGTCCCTTTATGGTTTAAGACTGATTCAGTCAGACATTCTGAAAACACACACAAACAAAACACATGCAACTTTGAATGTTTCTTCACTTCTCAGAGCCCGAGAGTGAAAATTTATGTGGGGACAGGTTTACATTTTCTAAAAAAATACAAAATATCTTAGGTTTTTTTAAGTTACACAACAAAAACAACTTAAAAAGTGAGAACAGACCAAGTTGTTGTGCCAAACAACTGCACTCAAGTATGAAAATGTCACATCTTTGCCTGGTCCTGCGTGGACTTTGTGTGCACGTGTGTGTTTGTCTGTGCAGAAATAGTGAGGCGGGATTACACCGTCACTGAGGGCAAGCACTCCGAGCTCTCTGGGGGGGGGGATCTGTGAAATGAGCGGCTGAGGGTGCATTTTAAAATGACCACGCAGCATTTCCAAAGAGGTAAGTGTGCTTTAACGCACGTGTGTGTGTTGCCAAACTGAACCTTTATCTCTTTAATGATCAAATGATGAGCAACAACGCTGACACAAGCTGATTGTGTGTGTGTAGGGTTCATGGAGGCAGAGACTCTGGGTTGAGTATAGAGAAGCACATCAAACCAAACATTTGCACCAACAGTAAAAAAAAAAAATAAAAAATACAGGTAGTCCCCGATTTACGAGCGCTCTTACATACGAGGTTCCGGACTTACGAGCTGGCAAACGAGCAGTAAATTTGTAAAGAACATACAAAAAATACAGCACTTTTATGTGTTTTTAGATGAAAGTGTGTTAGCTAACCGTTTGGAAACAAGTTTCTGAGCATGTTCATGAACTAGTATGAACATTTGTGATGAAAAACGAGTGTTCGTAGTAGCGCTAGCATAAATTTTCCGACTTACGACCGAAAATCCGTACTTACGAGAACACGTGTTTCGTGTTCCGACGTACGAGATTTTCATCTCACGAGATACTCGTAGTAACGGAACTCGCTCGTAAGTCGGGGACCACCTGTAAATTGATCATGAAACTGACAATTCAGTCATTTGACTGTGTTATAACATAAAAGCAGGCTTTAGATGAGACCCGCACATCCATTAGGAAGAGAAGATTAAAGGGAGCT
The DNA here is from genome assembly GCA_038048925.1 of Garcialebias charrua. NCBI lineage: Eukaryota > Metazoa > Chordata > Actinopteri > Cyprinodontiformes > Rivulidae > Garcialebias > Garcialebias charrua. The sequence continues at coordinate 30,948 of JBBPBX010003020.1, read as the reverse complement.
CACAAAGTCGAGGCTTCACTCAGTTTGTCAAAACAAAGAGAACATTTTGTGCACCACAGAAGCTCAACAATCACATTTTCCATCGCTCAAATCTTACTTGAAAGCACCGTTTAGTTTAGACTCCATCAAACAAGAGGACTATTTTTGCTTTATTCTTGAAATCAGTGATCTGTCTACAGAGGTGTTGGTGCTAAAGATGTGTGTTCACTGATTATAAAGCCCAAACGTTCAGGAAAGTGAGTAATGAGCTCCCTGTGGCTGGTTGTTCAGCGAGGTTGGGATGAACACAAAATAAATGCTTCAGACAATAAAGTGGACTTTACAGGACTCTGGAGTGTAAATGCATCACGGGGTATCAAGCAAATCAATCAAAACACCCACAGTCTGTTGTTAGCGTGCGACAACAATGACTATTAGACACAGACAGGTTCAAGAGTTTCACGATTAAAACAACCACACGGTTATCTGCTTGCACTCAAGAGTAAATTACCTGCGAAAAGCTGGATGACATAATTTTCTGCAATTTACACTACAAGACAAGAGAAAGATTTATTGATGAGAAGAGGTAAAATATTAGAAATATGAGACTTTTAGGAAAAGATCATGTCATATTTAGTCTTGAACATCTTTAAAAAATCTAAATGACTATGGTATGTTCGACTGTTTTAGGTATTTAAATCAAAAGAATCATTTTTAAAAGCCATTTTCAAGTTGGATAGAAGAATTTGCTTAACCGGCTTTATTTTAAAATGCTGCTGTGGACTAGTACGAGGACTGTTGTTGAATTTAATGTGAAAATCTGAGAAAATGAAGTGTCACGTGAACTTTGTGGAACAGGAATACAAAAACAGTTCTGTTCATGTAAAAAGTAAATGTTGGTGAAACTGTGACAAGTTGCTCACTGAGATAAACATAAAGAATATCTTTTAGTCAGAGTGTAGGCTGCAAAACTAGAGGATGTTATTTCCAATAAGAGGGTTTTGAAAACATTAGCATGCAGATAGCAAAATGGAAGTCCATTGGCATGTTCATACCAACAAACAGCATGGACAGAGAAAATGTGCAGTAAAAGCAAATATCAGTCACAGGTGTCATTGGGGACGAAAATGACCACATGTCAGAAAAAGAAGTACAGTAAAGGACTTAGGTAAACTTCAAAGCACAAACAGAGGCATTTGTGGCAACAGTAAAGAGAGAGGTGGTTATTTTTAAAACCCTCTTCGCTATAAGAAATAAATGGATGAGTGCTTACTGTTGTGAAGCAAAGACCCAATAAATCACAAAATACAAAAAAATTAAACCAACATCATACAAAAACAGATGATGAAAAATGAATATTTACATGTGTTGAGTCAGAGGTCCAACATTTAATTTACACTTATGCAGTGGTGGGCACAGACCGCTAGGGAGCGCTAAAGCGCTAATCCGCTTACAGCGGACCTAAATTATTTGTCAGCGTTTTTGTGGTTTGACTAACTTTTATAATTCATAAGCGGATTTGTGCTATTTTTATTTAAAATGCAGTACCGCTAATAACTAATTATCTATCAGTAAAAACGAAAAAAACTTATTTACAGGCTCTCGCTGGCTCTCGTAGCTGCTTTTTCCCCCATTGGTGCAAGTACACCGGGAGCAGAGAGGAGGGAGGGGGAGCAGAGGGGAGAACAGACGCGGATCTACCATGTAGGCAAATGATGCCGTTGCCTGGGGCTCCCAATCAGCAGGGGCCCCGGCCCCGCCGCGCCCCGGCCAGTCACCTACATCACTAACATTGCTCATGCTTGTTAATGTACATTTAACATAAAAATAATTATAGTTACGATGAAAACGATCATTAAAAACGCAATACAAAAACCGGTCGATTTCTGTATCCCCCTACTAAAAATGGACTATTCCATCTTGACATCTTCCGGGTCAGAGGTGAACTCGGGGGCTAATTCTGTGGCTAGCTGGTTGCGCTCGGTGTGTTCATAAATCATGGGAGAACCCCGCTGTATCAAGCTAAATTAACGCGGCCGGAGGATTGTATTCTGTGTTTTGTGTCGACCACTCGACGGTGAGTCGTTCGTTTTATGTATTTGGGTTCCTTTTATGAAATAGAAATGCGGTGGCGAGTCTGGCGACACGCCCATGTATTTGAGATTTAAAAGTGGTCTTAGGGATTAAAAGATCATTCTCATTTTGTTAATTTTGTGGCCGAATAGAATATATATACGTAAAGTATTAAATAAATCCTTTGATTTTTGTAATTTCATCCTTTTAGGATCATTTTAGTTACTTTTCATTAAATCTGTTGACTGCCTATAGAAATTTTGATAACAGTTTAGTCCTGTGTATAAAGTAATGCTAATTTTTGTTTTGTTTATGACCTTGTTTAGGTCAGGTTTTTTTTCACCTCCTGTTCCCACCCAGGATGATGGCAAGCTACCGGACCCCGCAGCTGTGCGGTAGGACTTAAATTGCACCAAACTATTTGTTTTTTTCTGGACGTATTACCCTGGATCATGAACTACAAACTACCAGATTATTGATTGATGGACCTTTAATCATCCGGGATTCAAGAACTGATTTAAAATAGAAAAAAAAGAACTCTTGGGTGTAATCAGGGTCTGTGTATTTTGTCTATTGGTTGTAATTAGGGTCTGTTTTGTTCTGTGTATTTTGTCTATTGGTTATACTCAAAGAAAATGATTATTATTACAAACAATATTATTATCAGAGTCAGAGAGTCTTTATTGTCATTTGCACCGCATGTAGTACATGTGATGAGATGAGATTATGTACACGGGGTCCCAGTTACATCCAACAACAGAGAAGAACAAATGTAAGTAGAGACAGAATGGAGAGACTTTTTACAATTCTCAAAAGAATGAGCAAATAAATTAATTAATTTATTGTATTTTTATGTTCTTGATGTAACCAGTGGCACCTGTTGGTGCTCTCCATCACTGATTGAAAGGCAAGTAGATAAAGGAGCAGGTGTGGCCTTTCAGAAAATTTTGTGAGCTCTGATTGTTCTTCTGCTGTTGGGGTGTGTGTGGTAAGAAATCACTTTATCATGATCTGGTGGTTTTAAAAACTCAAGGTATCTCTCCTAATGTGTTGTTTGGACTGTGGTTTTATTTTATTTAAAAAATAAAATAAAAATAGAATATAGTTGAATGAAAAGAAATTATTTAAAGCTGTTATGCTGATCAAGACAGACATCTAGTGGTCAAATGGAGCAACAGCATGGTAATTCAATTGTTGAATTTATTTAGCGGATTATAATTAGCTTCCCCTAATTTTCATAAGACATTAGTGCTTTTGAAATTGCGGACCTAAATAAATTAGTGCTTTAGAAATAGCGGAACTAATTTTTGGATTAGCGCTGCCCAGCACTGCACTTATGTTTGTACACAAACTAACTTATGAATTCCCTCTACACCAAGAGAGCCATTCTTCCTTTGGTTCCTCTCTAATGGTTTACAAACTCTTCCAATACAAATGGTTCATCCATCCAGCCAGCCATCATTTCACCCATCTATCACTTGATCCATTGTTCCATCCATCTAATGCTCCATGCCTCCATCCATTCATTGTTCCATACATTCATTGTTCCATCCATCCATCATTCCATCCATCCATCATTCCATCATCCATCCATCTATCGCACAATCCATTGTTTCATCCATCCATCATTCCATCCATTGTTACAGCCATCCATTATTCCATGTATCCATCCATCCATCCATCGTTCTATCCATCGTTCCATCCATCCATCCATCCATCTGTACGTCATTCCATCCATCCATCCATCATTCCATCCATTCATCCATCCATCCATCCGTCATTCCATCCTTCCATCCATCCATCCATCCATCCATCTTGGGGGCTGAAATGGTGTAGAGGCAGGGCAGCCGACTCAGGAACCAAAAGTCCCAGGTTCGATCCCCAGTCATTGCACATCTTGTGGCATCTCTGAGCAGCACACCCGACCCCTAATTGCTCCTCGGGTGCTTTCAATAGCTGCCCACTGGGTGGATGGTTTAAACGCAGAGAGCCAATTTTGCCAATGTATGGGAACATAACATTTTATTATTATCCATCCATCTCATTCCATCTAACATTTTGTTCTTTGGTTTATATAAAATGATACCGGAGTTCATATTTCACATTTTGGGCCATACACAAAGTGGTTTGGCCCAATAAAAGAATGACAATATTTTTTTTAAATTTTTCCCCCCCTTGGTTCTTGGCTCATACTGATACAGTATTCTTTAAAAATATATATTTATTTGTTTAAAAAAAACACTGTAAATTGTAATTGTTTTTATTTATTTTTTACTATTATGGTATAGGATTACAGTTGGTTAAAAAATATATTACATGTTGAACCTCCAATTTCAGGTGGCTGATCTATTTGAGAAGTGAAGTGTGTCCATGTGTCCAGAAGTGGGCCTTGTTTCTCCTACCAAACCTCATACATGCACATACACAAAAACACACAGATAAAACTGGTAGCAGCTGCAAATGAAAATTGTTGTTAAAGAAAATCAAACGAATATTTTGTGTCGTTGACCCCCCTACCAAGGTCAGAAACCCAGGGAAGATGCAGCATACACAACAATATTTGAAAGTAAACTGTGTTTATATGGTTAATATATATTTGCAGCATACACTGTCACATTTCCTACCTGCAATGAGGTGTCATGTTATGACATAACAGTTATGTCATTCTGTTTGAGCAAACAGATTTTAAACCTTACACAGAGAATGCCCGTTGTTCTACGGATGATCTTGTGTCTGACTAAAGATAGACACAGACATCTATACAATGATGACAGCAGAATGCTGAGACTAGCATTCACAGAATGACCACATGTCACGTAATGTATTGTGTTACACATCATAACACAGTACAGTTACAAGTAATAATAATAATAATCATGAATTCCATTTATAATGCACTTTTCATTAATAAAAATCTCAAAGTGCTACAAAGTGTAACAAAGCAAAGATCAAAATAAAACAAGTGATAAAATCAAATAAAATCAATAATAATATCGACTAAGATCAAAGATAAAATCATGTGGATGCAGATTAGGCTTGCTTAAAAAATAAATAAAATAAAACAAGTGATAAAATCAAGTAAAATCAATAATGATATCAGCTAAGATCAAAGATAAAATCATGTGGAGGCAGAATAGGCTTGCTTAAAAAGAAAAGTCTTTATGCTGCTTTTAAAGTCAACCAGTGACTGTGGAGCTCTCAGGTCGTCAGGGAGGGAGTTCCACAGGCGGGGGGCAGCCACACAGAATGCTCGGTCTCCCATGGTCCTCAATTTGGTCCGAGGAATATGAAGGAAATTACTGTTCTGTGATCGTAGAGACCGGGTGGATGAATATGGTGCAAGAATGTCCTTTAGATAGTCAGGTGAAGTGCCGTGCAAGCATTGATGGGTAATGAGAGCAGTTTTGTACTGAATTCTGTAGGTGACAGGAAGCCAATGGAGGTTATGGAGAATGGGTGTAATATGTTCAAATTTACGAACTCTCAACAGAATCCTTGCTGCACTGTTTTGAATGTATTGAAGTTTCTGAAGGTTTTTGCCAGGGATACCAATAAACAGGGAGTTGCAGTAGTCGAGCCTGGAGGAGACAAAGGCATGGACGAGTTTCTCAGCATCAGGAAAAGTCAGAGATGGGCGAAGTCTGGAGATGTTTCGAAGATGGAAGAAGCAGGTTTTAAACAGATGCTTAATGTGATTTTCAAATGTAAGATGAGAGTCCATTTTTATTCCAAGATTTGTAACAGAGGTGGAGAGGGGGATGTCTTGACCAGAGAAGGAGATTGTTGTTAAAGTTGATGTTTGTATCTGGTGAGGGGTGCCAATCAATATGGCCTCAGTCTTCGAGCAGTTTAATTGAAGAAAGTTCTGATTCATCCATGCCTTTATTTCCTCCAGGCAGCAGAGAGAGAGCAGTGAGTGAAGACGGAGATAGGGATGATGATGATGTTCCAGTCCTGATGTAAAGCTGTGTATCGTCGGCATAGATATCAGTAATGTATGAAGTGTATAAGGTATGCCCTCTTTTTATGGTCTGTGACCTATGGAGAAACTATCCAAAACTATACAGACAGCAGTTTCACAATAACAACAAAGAGGAAAGACGGTACCGGTCTGTCGTGGTGAAGAGAGAGCTGAGTCAAAAGGCAAAGCTCTCAATTTACCGATCGATCTACGTTCCCACCCTCATCTATGGTCATGAGCTTTGGGTTATGACCGAAAGAACAAGATCTCGGATACAAGCGGCTGAAATGAGTTTTCTCCGCAGGGTGGCTGGACTCTCCCTTAGAGATAGGGTGAGAAGCTCAGTCATCCGGGAGGGACTCGGAGTAGAGCCGCTGCTTCTCCACATCGAGAGGAGCCAGTTGAGGTGGCTCGGGCATCTGGTTAGGATGCCTCCTGGACGCCTCCCTGGTGAGGTGTTCCGGGCACGTCCCACCGGGAGGAGACCCAGAGGAAGACCCAGGACGCGCTGGAGGGACTATGTTTCTCGGCTGGCCTGGGAACGCCTTGGGATTCCCCCGGAGGAACTGCTCCAAGTGGCTGGGGAGAGGGAAGTCTGGGCCTCCCTACTTAGGCTGCTACCCCCGCGACCCGACCCCGGATAAGCGGAAGAAGATGGATGGAAGGATGGATGGAAAGACGGTTTATGCCGTGAAGCCTCACAACTTTATGTCTCTAAATGCCACAAAACTGAACACTGAAGTGAAACTTATACATGTCAGAAGGCACATTTTTAATGTTCTGTGTAGCTGGTCTCAGTCGTTTTACTTACATCTAAACTTTAATACCAGTTTGACTGAAACACTCCCTTACTGTTTATTTGACTTGGACACAACCCCTAAAAAGAATGGCTGTATTTATTTATTTTTTATCTACTTTATAACTACATAATCTATAACCAAATCTGAAATATTCATATTTCCTTTTTAGGGCTACAGTTTTTTTAAAATATGTTACACTATAGATATCATTTTTAAATGATGGTTTTTTTTTATGTGGTGTAAGAGTGAAGGTTAGAATTACTGTACAAGGCAAACTGAAGCAAAAATCTGTTTTGGATGTCTTTAAAGACCAGAGCTGATTAAGCAGAGCTTTTCAGTTGGGCCTTCTTAACCTTTTGGCATCTTAAATCTGTCTTTGCCTTCTATTACTCATCCAAAATGAGGATTTTCTCCCAATATCTTACTCTTTAAAAAAAATAAAAAAGCACAGTGACTGCAATAAACATGGGTTTTGACCTCTAGTGCATCTCTTACATATACCTACCTGGGAGATACATGGGAGATAAGCTTCCACGTTTTAAATTAGATGTCATCTTGCATTGGCATGTTGTGCTTCGTAGTGTGAAAAACAGCAGAAATGTGAGAGCAGCGCAAGGAGGAGAGGAATGTGTCAAGAAAGTGCAGTGTGGCAGTTTGGTTTCAACAAGCTTCTCTTCAACCATCTTTTGATTATTAAATATCTTCGGGGGAAAAAAATACTGCTTTGTGAACTTTAGAGGCAATAAATTTCACCAAAAGTTCACTTCAGTAAGATTTAGATCGATAAGCATTTGGACTTTCAAACCACACCAGAAAGAAAAGCCACAAGTGAAGCAACGCTCCACCAGCCTGCCATGATTTCAAACACAAGAATGATTTTTATATCTCGAAGCAGGGTATTTTTTTAATTAACTAATTAACGGAGCTAAGCGTGATGCAATGGCATAACTTCTGTGCAATGAACCGAGATTGTGGAAGATCAACTATGGCAAATAGTTTTGAGGTGATTGAGAAACCAATTCAAGCTCATTCATGTTGCACAACATGAAGCCAAGATGTTGAAATTAAACATTAACGTGTACTTTATTGGCATGGTGTGGGATGTGATGCAAACAATTCAGTACATGCATGGTTAGGAAGCCAACAAACCAGAACTGAGAAATGTGTGTAAATGGAAACTTTGGTTGTAGCTGCAAATGTTTTTTCTTCTTTACTGTGATGAGTCCTTTGTCAAATTGATATTGTCTTTGTCTTGCTACACTAAATAGTTAATCAGTAAACAAACAGGAATGTCGGTAATGTTGATGTGGAAACAAACAAGTCTAGTCTAATGCTTTTTTAAATTAGAGCTGAAGGACAGCTGGTTTTCCAAACCAGTTATGTGATGTGTGCTAAAAGCTTAACAGAGAGCAGTGTAGATGAACCAACAAACAGAAAGAACCAACAAGACATTAAATGGCTATGAATTTAAGTAAATCACTGCACTTGAAGTATAGATGAAAGAAGGATTTTTTCCGTCTGTCGTCAAGGACTAAATTGATAACCGGTATGTTGATTATCCTGAGCCTGTGTGCGTGTTTATGTGTCTGTCATGTTTGCAAAACATTTCATGAACCACTGGACTGATTGTATTAAAACTCCAAGAAAGTACGTCAAGCACTGGATGTAGAGATACAACTGAGAAATCTTTGATCTTACAAAAACACAGTTGGCTGTATCTCAGTCAATTTTACAAATATTGTGCTAAAATTTGATGCAGTAATAGCTAAAAGTCATCCTCAACATTTACTCCAAATACTACGGTAACATTTCATGAGGCTGGGCATAATGCCATTTTACGGTAGTTCCTAAGATGGATAATCTACCGTAATCTTAGATCAACACTTTATCATAAAAAACAGCAAGCAATATGTATTTCTTGCTAGGCTTTTAATTATTATAATTTTACAGTTTTTTTATTGAGTTTTTAATGCCTGCTATAGGCACTGATATTAAAAATCCTACTTTGGCAGATGTAAAGAATATCAATAATGTTATAAAGCAGATGACATCTCTTTAATAAGATGACGATCATAAGAAGAATTTTAAAATGGTGTTATCCTTTGGTTAGAAGCACAACTCATATTTAAAATAATAATAATAATAAATTGATCTTGGAGTTAGATAACAAAGTTGATGAGAGGATGCTTAAATTGGAAAGCGCAAAACTGCATACTGAGGATGGCAAGGCAACAACTCACACAATGTTTCTAGCATATGACGTTTCAGCAACATGCCGTAGAGCTGAAAAATGCAACCCAGCAGCATTTTAACAGCATAACAAGTGACTTACTGTTCGTTGACGACAAAGATGCAGTTGTCTTGAGAGGGCAAGCCTGAGACAGGATGTTTGCAGGTCACCTTCCGCTCATTGTGACTATTGAGAATAGAGAAAGACATAATGAGAAAGAAGCATATTTTTAACAATGCATAAATATATCTTAATAGGCTCATCATTGACAGGCAATTAGCAAGAAAAGCAAAAATATTTGGCTTTGCATGTTTGTGTTAGTTGAGTAGTGATGAGTAGAGACAAATCAGATATGCAACTTAAGTAGTAGACATACTAGTAAAATGTGCTACAAATTATGTAGATGATAATTGGTAGAGCCCAACCAATATATTGATAGGGCTGATATTTTAGGCCAATATAGGCATCTGGGGACATATCAATATCGGTAATAACTGTCTTGCTATGCGTGAATATAAACACTTCTAATTTTTACCCCTAGAATGCTGGAACCCATTGTAATTGCACAACATATCCAGCAGAGGGTGCATGAAGACTACTTTCAAGTCATGGCCGTTCACTTAAGTTTCACTTTCACATTCAGCACAACCTAAGCAGGGAGCAATACTATGTAGAGTGTGTTGCTGAACAGAGCATGGGAGGTTTATTTGAACTTAAATGTAAACCAAATCAACAATAATGAATTTTATTCATCGTCCAACCTGCTTGTCATTAGCGACGTACCTCTGAACTTAGCAAGCTAACATTTACACTAGATAACCTAGCATAGGCTATTGCCTTGTAAAACTTTATCCAGAGCAATAAATCTAATGTAGTAGTAAATATATATCAGTGTTATAGTAATGTTATCGTTGTCGTCTTCAATGAAATGCATTGTTTGAAATCTTTACTTCTTTGCAAAGAAAAAAAACAACAACTCTACTGCGTCAATTCTAATTAGACCGTCACTGTACAGGACTGTTTAAAAAAGGGGTTTCAAACTCACTTACAAAAGGGGGCCAAAATTAAAACCTTTTCAAACTAATGGCAAATTTCAGAAACTACATTAACTCAAATCAGATACCCGACATATTTTCTTAGCCACAGGTTCCTCAACAAGAGTTTGATTGGTCTCATTTGATGTTCTCTGTTGTGCTTTCAACATCATAATCAAAGATTACTGAAAAAATTAGAGAGATAGAAGTATTTTACATTTCACATATCCACTTGGGGGCCAGATAAGATGTCAACGAGGGCCACATTTGGCCACTTCTACGTGAGTTTGACACATATGGTTTCAACAATGAACAGGGAAGGGCGTTTCTTTAATTTATAGTTTTGTAACGCACTTGGTAACTTTATGGTGAAAAGTGGAGGATAGAAAATGTGAACGCATGGTAGGAATACTGTTTTTATGACCAGTGCACCATTTGTAAGCCTACAGTGGGACTATGTATAGCATGGATCGGATTTGCTTAGCTTCATGGTTGCCAACAGCTGTGCATAATAAACAAGCCCCAATCCACTCGTTTACTTAGGGTCTTGGGGGTGGACAAAGCTCAAAAATGTTCTGCCATTATATATTGGTTAACGACATTAGCCTTCCCCCTCCCAATATCTGTATCAGTGATAGCCAAAATTTCCATATTGGTTGGGCTCTACTAATTGGTATATGCAAAAATAAATAAAATATATCTAAACACAATGTTTACCTAATCCTATAGTACAGTACGCCTGCAGTCTACAAGGTTCTGCAGTCTTCGCTGTTCTACACAGAACATCTAATGACAGAGGTAGAGAAGAAGCTACCCTCCCACCCTGTGAGCCAATTACAGCAGCCGACAATCACATCCACCCAGCCATTATTAGAACACCAGGATACAGATCTCACTGCCATAAGATGGGAGAAATCAACAACAGCTTTCTACTAAATTAAAGGCTGCCCAATGTTGGTGTGCTGCATGTGGATATTCTGGAGGGATGGAAGGGTCAATATGCTGAACTTTCCTACAAAAACGAGGAGTATTGCTGTTTTTCAATAAAATTGTTCAAAAGCAAAAATATTTTAT
>JBBPBX010003019.1:18038-85558 GCA_038048925.1 Garcialebias charrua | reverse complement strand
GGAAGAAAATCAGATATGCAAAATACTGTTGGGCTCTCCAGAATCCAAAAAAATAATTTCAAGCTTTGTCAATACCTTTGCAGAACAAATTAATTTTGCCACAAACTTCTTGAGAGCTGTATGGGAGGAGGAGCTGGGTCTGCAGATTGGGAGTGAGGTCTGGGAGGAGGGTCTTGGAAGGATTCGGTCATGTTCTATCAATGTAAGGCACCAGTTAATTCAGTTCAAGGTGTTTCATAGACTCCACTGTTCTAAAATGAAATTGCACAGAATATTCCCCTCAATATCTCCAAAATGTGATAAATGTAAGTCCGCTGATGGCTCACTGTCACACATGTTTTGGTTTTGCCCCAGACTGTCTCAATATTGGTGCGACATTTTCAACTTCTTCTCTAAAGTGTATAAGAGTCAGAGTCAGAGAGAGTCAGAGAGAATTTATTGTCATTTGCACCGCATGTAGTACATGTGTTGAAAACGAGATTATGTACACAGGGTCCCAGTTACATCCAACAACAAATGCAAGAGAAAAACAATAATAACATCTAGGATTAACTAAGAGAGACATCAGCTAGTAATACACTAAGCCCTAATGTAGTAGAAAAACATCATTATAAACAGCAGCACGAACATGAGCAGATGGTCACAGATGAACGCAGATAGTCACAGATGAACGCAGCAACAAGAAACAGATCAGTATCAGCATGATGTGACATTTTGCAGTGTTTATTCTTATTATTTATTTATTCATGAGTCTGACAGCCTCAGGGTAGAAGCTGTTCCTCAGTCTAGTGGTTCTACATTTGATGCTCCTCAACCTCCGTCCCGAGGGGAGTGGTGCAAAGAGTGAGTGTGCTGGGTGAGTGAGGTCTTTCATGATGCAGGTGGCTCTTTTTCTGCATCTGGAGGTGTAGATGTCTGTGATGGTGGGGAGACTGACTCCCACAGACTTCTGTGCAGCCTTCACCACTCTTTGTAGAGCTTTCCTCTCTGCAACTGTGCAGCCTCCATGCCACACGTTGATGCTGGAGCACAGGACGCTCTCCACTGCACACCTGTAGAACGAGGTGAGGACTGAGCTTCTCAGACCAGCTCGTCTCAGCCGTCTGAGGAAGTAGAGTCTCTGATGACCTTTCTTGATCAGGCTGGTGGTGTTATTGCTCCAGCTGAGGTTATCATTCAAGTGTACACCCAGGTACTTGTAGCTGGAGACCACCTCCACCGCAGATCCACCTATATACAGTGGGGTGTGGGTGTGTTTGTTCCTTCTGAAGTCCACAATCATCTCCTTCGTCTTCTTCACATTCATGTGAAGGTTGTTCTCTTTGCACCAGCTCTCCAGATGTTCCACCTCCTGTCTGTAGCTGGATTCATCATTATCTGTGATGCATCCCACCACAGCTGTATCATCTGCAAACTTAACAATATGACAGCCTGGATGTGTGGCTGTACAATCATATGTGAGCAGAGTGAACAGAAGAGGGCTCAGCACACATCCTTGAGGAGAGCCAGTGCTGAGGGTGATGGTGGAGGAGGAGAAGTTGTGGATCTTCACGGACTGTGGTCTGTTTGTTAAGAAGTCTAGTACCCAGTTACAGATGGAGGGGCTTAGTCCAAGTGTAGATAGTTTGTCTATCAGAGTTTGGGGGATCATGGTGTTGAAGGCAGATGTGAAGTCCACAAAGAGCAGACGCACGTATGAGTCCTTCTGATCCAGGTGGGTGAGAGCAGTGTGGACCACAGAGGAGATGGCGTCCTCTGTTGATCGGTTCTCGCGGTATGCATATTGATGAGGGTCCTCGCTGATGTTGACGGTTGTCTTGATGTGGGACATGACCAGTTTCTCAAAACATTTAGCGACTATCGGGGTGAGAGCCACCGGTCTATAGTCATTCAGACCAGTCACTGTGGAGCTTTTTGGGACTGGGATGATGGTGGCAGTCTTCAGGCAGGTGGGAACTGACTCCAGTGAAAGTGAGGTGGTGAAGATGTCAGCCAGCACCTCACAGAGCTGGTCCGCACATTCCTTCAGAACTTTCCCTGGGATGTTGTCTGGACCCGTAGCTTTATGAGGGTTGATCCTTCTGAGACTACCTCTCACTTCTGCTGCGGTCACTTTGAGGTGCTCCTCGTCTGGTGATGAGGTGAGTCTGGTGCTAGCTGGTCTGTTTGGATCTTCAAAACGTGCATAAAACTTATTGAGGGCATCAGGCAGGGATGGGTCCCTGGGGCATTGTTTGCTTTTGCCCTTGTAGTCTGTTAAGCATTTGATGCCCTGCCACATGCTCCGTGGATCATGTGAGGTGAACTGTCCCTCGATCCTCTGTGCATACGCGGCTTTGGCCTTCTTTATGCCATCATCCAGTTCTCTCCTAGATATAAGAGTACGATGTTGCCAGATCCTCAAATTGCATTGTTTGGATATTCTCCCTCACTTAGGAACCGCAGTATTTCTGTGCAAACGACTGTGATGTATGGAATGGTAACGGCTAAGAAAGTAATATTGAGACTGTGGAAAACTGACAAGGCTCCTCAGTTTAAAATGTGGTTAAGTGATTTTATTGAGATTCTTCATTTGGAGAAGCTATGGTACGATGTTGTAGGTGCCACTACTAAGTTCTGTATCTGGCAGCCGTTCTTGGACCACCTTTCCCAGTCTGAGACTGATCCTAATGTCCACACAGCCTCTTAATTTGCCACCTGTGCCTTTATAGATAGGTAGTACTATTTTAAAGTGTAAATGGTAACCAGTGCAGTGTAACCAGTTATTTAGGTATTTACCCTGACTTGTTTTTAATTAATTCTATTTATTTTTAGTTTTTGTATGTTTTTATTTTGTCATTTTCTTTTCTTTTCGTTTCTCTTTCTTTCTTACTTATACAGTAATTTGTTAAATATGTATAGTATGATTTATGTATATTGTATACTGAAAACTCAATAAATATATATATATATATATAATATATATATATATATATAAAAAGGTCATCATTGTTGAATCCTTCACTTCAACTAAACCCTGAAGGTTCATCGTGTGAACGCTGACGCAGACTGTTGCTTCACTCACTTTTACTTTTATTTTATTACACATTTTCTGTATCTCTTTGAATCCGTTTCTCCAAACTCTGCTTCTTTTAGCTGTAATATCTCAGCTTCTTCATCATGTCTCAGTGAAGTCCTTCAGTCATTTATCTAGCTTCCTGTTGAGTTTCCTTAATGAAACTTTGAGTTTGTGTTAAAGTTTCCTGTAGAAACTAAAAAATAATCTGAACTCACCTGGATTAAAATCTGATGTTGGGAAAGACCAGATGAACTCAGGAAGTTTTTCTTCAGACAAACTGATGTTTGTTTCAGCTGCAGCGCTGAACTGACAGAAAAACTTTCACTTTTTAAGTTCCTGAATGAGACGTCACAACTTGGTGATCCAGTTTTTCTTCATATTTCTACACGTACGTGTTGTTCCAACTGAATTAAATGACACATCTGACACCAAACCAGTTTAGACAAGTTGTTCAGGGAGGAGCTTTCAACTGGTAATGAGTTGGATCCGATGGCGGGGAAATATGCTGGACAGACCCGGTAGACCCAAACGTGTAGTGAGGGTTTGCTGGGAACACCTGGCAGAAGAACCCATTAGTAACATCTTCAACTAACACCTGTGGAAGAGCTTTAACCGCAACCCAGATGAGGTCGGGGTCATCGAGTCCGAGTGGGCCATGTTCCGCGCCTCAGTTGTTTAAGTGGCTGTCCTGAGACGTGGCAGCAAGGTTGTCGGTGCTTCTCGCGGTGGCCATGCCAAACTCGGTGTTGGACTCCCCAGGTTAGAGAGGCTGTCAAGCTGAAGGAGCCCTATCAGTCCTTGTTGGCTGGTGGGACTCTGGAGGCAGTTGAGGAGTACCGAAGGGCCAAGCGGTCCACAGCCTTGGCTGTTGCTGAGGCAAAAGTTCAGATGTGGGAGGAGTTCGGTGACGGTGAGGCCTTGGATAGAGACTCTCTGTCGGCTCAGAGGAGATTCTGGCAAACCATCAGGCGGCTGAGGAGGTGAAAGCAGCTCTTTACTAACACTGTTCAGTGAAGGTGGGGTGCTGTTGACCTCAACCAGTGATATCACCGGGGGGTGGAAGGAATACTTCTTTGTCCTTCTCAATCTTAGCACGTCTTCCATGGAGGAAGCTGAGCCGGGGAACTTGGGGGTTGGTTTATCTATAACTGTGGCTGAGATCATGGAGGTAGTTAAAAAATGCAGAGTTGGCAGGGCTCTAGGAGTGTATGAGATTCACCCTGGTTTCCTTAAGGCTCTGGATGTTGTGGGGCTGTGTTGGTTGACATGCCTTAGAAACATTGTGTGGACATCAGGGCAGTGCCACTGGATTGGCAGACTGGGGTGGTGGTTTCCCTCATCTAAAAAAAAGGGGACAGGAGGGTGTGCTCCAGTTATAGGGACATCACTCTCCTCAGCCTCCCTGTAAGGTCTATTCAGGGGTACTGGAGAAGTGAGTTTGATCGTTGGTCAAACCTCAGATCCAGGAGGAACAAAGTGAGTTCCGTCCTGGCCGTGGAACACTGGATCATATCTTTACTCTCACTACGGTCCTCGAGTGGCCATGGGAGTTTGATACCCCCGCCCCCAGTCTAGATGTGCTTTGTGAACTTGAAGGCATTTGACCATGTTCCTCGGGGTACACTGCTCCGTGAGTATGGGATTGGAGGCCTGATGCTACAGGCTGTTTGGTCCCTACAAGCGGTGTGAGAGTTCAGTTCACATTGCTGGTAGTAAGTCGGACCCTTCAGGGTGGAAGTTGGACTCCTCCAGGGCTGCTTTTAGTCAAAATTCTGTTCATAACTTTTATGGACATAATTTCTCAGTGCAGCCAAGGGGTGGATGGAGTCCATTTTTTTGGCCTCAAGATTCCTTCTCTGCTCTTTGCAGATGATGTCGTCATGTTGGCGTCATCGTGCCGTGACCTTCAGCTCTCATTGGAGCGGTTCACAGAAAAGTGTGAAAAGGTTGGGATGAGAATCAGCACCTCCAGATCTGAGACCGTGGTCCTCAGTCAGAAAAGGGTGGATTGTTCTCTTTGGGTCAAGGGCAAGGTTCTACCTCAAGTGGAGTAGTTCAAGTATCTCGGGGTTTTGTTCACGAGTGAGGGAAGAATGGAGCGTGAGATTGGCAGACTGATCGGTGCAGCGTCTGCAGTATTGTGGACTCTGTGCCGGTCTGTTGTGGTGAGGAGGGAGCTGAGCTGTAAGGCAACACTCTGTGTTTACTGGTCGTCTACGTTCCTACTGACACTGGAGGGGAGGAAGGTTATAAACTCTGGTAGAGACTGAAAGAATGAGATCGTGGATCCAGGAGGTTGAAATGAGTTTCCTCTGCAGGGTAGCACCTGATAAACACCAAGCAGGAAAGCAGGGGTTGTCTTGACCTCGTCTCTGTCTTATAAGCATAATAAAAATGCACTTCTTTATACTGCCTGTGGGCAGACCTCACACCGTAGTAGATTCAATGTGACATTAAAAGTTGTTGATCCAGTTTTGTTTCACATTCCTGCAGGTACGTGTTGTTCAGACATAATGAAATGATCCATCTGACACTAAACCAGTTTAGACGTTGTTCACATACTTTTGTGTAGTTTTATTTCCTGTTCCTGTAGTTTTCATCAGCTTTATCTTTTTTTCTTTTTAGCTGACATATTATCAGGAACCTCCACAGAGTCCTCCATCTCACTCTGTCCTCACTCCAACTACCTCCATGTCCTCTCTAACTGCATCCATATGTCTCCTCTTTGTCTTTTTCCTGCAGCTGCATTTCTAACATCCTTCTACCAATATACCCACTGTCCCTCCTCTGGACATGTCCAAACCACTGTCCCTCCTCTGGACATGTCCAAACCACTGTCCCTCCTCTGGACATGTCCAAACCACTGTCCCTCCTCTGGACATGTCCAAACCACTGTCCCTCCTCTGGACATGTCCAAACCACTGTCCCTCCTCTGGACATGTCCAAACCACTGTCCCTCCTCTGGACATGTCCAAACCACTGTCCCTCCTCTGGACATGTCCAAACCACTGTCCCTCCTCTGGACATGTCCAAACCACTGTCCCTCCTCTGGACATGTCCAAACCACTGTCCCTCCTCTGGACATGTCCAAACCACTGTCCCTCCTCTGGACATGTCCAAACCACTGTCCCTCCTCTGGACATGTCCAAACCACTGTCCCTCCTCTGGACATGTCCAAACCACTGTCCCTCCTCTGGACATGTCCAAACCACTGTCCCTCCTCTGGACATGTCCAAACCACTGTCCCTCCTCTGGACATGTCCAAACCATCTCAGTGTGGCCTCTCTAACTTTATCTCCCAGATGTTCAACATGTGCTGTACCTCTGATGATCTCATTCTTAATCTTCTCCATCCTTGTCACTCCTAAGGAGACCCTCAACATCTTCATTTCTACTTCCAGTTCTGTCTCGTGTCTTTTTGTCCATGTCTCTGTCTCCAGACTACAACATATCTGGTCTCACCACAGTCGTTAAACTTTACCTTTGACCTTTGCTGATGCTCTTTTGTCACAAATCACTCTTGAAAATTTTCTCCATCCTGCCTTGACTCTCTTCTCCTCCTCTTTACCAAACTCCCAGTTTTTAATGACAAAACAACTTCTGTTGACTTCATTAATTTTTATTTAATATTCATCACACTTAATATTTACAGCTGTGATCAGAAAAATGCACAGATGAACCTCATCATCTGAACCAGAACGATTGTAAAACTCAAGAGATTAAAAAAAGAGCTCAGATTTATTCTAAACTGAAGCTGAACGTTTGAGAGAAAAAGTAAAATATGACATAACATTTAATTTATTGATCACATTCTGTATTTGAGCAAAACAAACCAAATGTAGCGAAATGAAATAAATCCAGATGTGAACTGATTTCTGATTCCTTGTTCATGAAGCTTCAGAGGAAACATCAGGCTGATTGACTGACAGGACATCAGGCTGATTGATTGACAGGACAGATGATCAGAGGAGCTGAGTTTTTACCTCCATCATTATGCGAAGGACTGAAGATTGGGTAGAGTGGTTCAGAGAAGCAGCAGCCAGTAAAGGAGAAGATCAGAGCTGCAGCATCAACATCATAAAAGGAGACCAGACCCTCCTCATGATCCACAAACGCCCCGACTTTCTCAGGACCAGACTGGAGACTCAGATGGACTGAAGGATCAGCAAGAGCTTTGTAATCATTTCCATTTAACAACAAAACAGTCCAGAAACCATCTTCAGGTCTCGGTATGATGTGTTCCTTCCTGTTGATGGACTCTCTGGCCACTCCTAACATCCAGTGAGTTTTTCCTTTAACCTGAACCTCAAAGTAAAATCTGCCTGAAGAGAAACTCTGAGTCCCTAAAACACAAACAAACTTAGAAAATCTCTCTGGGTTGTCTGGAAGCTTCTTCTTCACATCACCACAGTGAACTTGTTTTCCATCTTTAGACAGGAGGAGATAAGGGTTTGCAGTTTTAAGGCTGAGTTAGACTTTCGCTTTGGTCCGCAGGCTGGAGCGCGCGCGCTGCGCGTGCACTCAGCCGTGCGGCGAAATGCATTCATAGTTTCGCCTCTGTGTTTATGGTTGACGCACGGCGGCGCATGGCAAAGTGCTGTTCTTTTACGGACCAGCAGGAGGCAGTACCCTCTAAAACCTGTGCATATGTTGCAAGAAAGGCGTAGAAGAAGAAATCTACCGTAGAAGAAGAACTGTTTGAAATCACACAACAAAAACAAATAGCTTTCCGCTCGCGTGCTGAACTGTTGTCTTTATTTGCGGCTTTAATGCATGGAGTCAGCGGAGGAGAAAGCGATCACGTGACTTTTGGCGAAAAAACAAAAGAAAAGTCCGACTCCAGATCAGGAATGAAGGAGAATTTATACATTTTGTGTCACAAAACATTCCTCCATGCATCGCGACTCCGTCTCTACGACCACAGCGGCGCAAACAGCTGCAGGCTCCGGCGTGAAGAGGGTGAAGGCTGTCGGGTGAAGCCTTGTTTATACTTGACGCGACGCGCAGCGCGCGAGGGTGCGCGCTCCAAAAGTGACGCAATTTCACAGTCCCCGCCCCTGCGCGTTGGCCCCGCGCAGGGGATTAGCGCGTGCCGTGCACCTCTGAAATTTTGAAACTCCGCAAGCCTCTGCGCGCGCGGTGGGCGCTACGATTTGATTGACAGGACCTCACCCGTGGTCCAACACACGTGCACAGGTTTTAGAGGGTACTGCCTCCTGCTGGTCCGTAAAAGAACAGCACTTTGCCATGCGTCCGCGGTGCGTCAACCATAAACACAGAGGCGAAACTATGAACGAATTTCGCCGCACGGCTTGAGTGCACGCGCGGCGCGCGCGCTCCAGCCTGCGGACCAAAGCGAAAGTAACTCAGCCTTGAGGTCCTGTCAATCAAATCGTAGCGCCCACCGCACGCGCAGAGGCTTGCGGAGTTTCAAAATTTCAGAGGTGCACGGCACGCGCTAATCCCTTGCGCGGGACAACGCGCAGGGGCGGGGACTGTGAAATTGTGTCACTTTTGGAGCGTGCACCCTCGCGCGCTGCGCGTCGCGTCAAGTATACATTAGGCTTTAGGATCCAGAGTCAGATCCACCTCAGACTTCTGGATCCTCTTCAGCTTCACTCACTTTTACTTTTATTTTATTACACATTTTCTGTATCTCTTTGCATCTGTTCCTCCAAACTCTGCTTCTTTTAGCTGTAACATCTCAGCTTCTTCATCATGTCTCAGTGAAGTCCTTCAGTCCTCAGACTTCACTGTTTTTACAGAAAATGTCATTTATCTAGCTTCCTTTTGAGTTTCCTTCATGAAGCTCTGAGTTTGTGTTAAAGTTTCCTGTAGAAACTAAAAAATAATCTGAACTCACCTGGATTAAAACCTGATGTTGGGAAAGACCAGATGAACTCTGGAAGTTTTTCTTCAGACAAACTGATGTTTGTTTCAGCTGCAGCTCTGAACTGACTGAAACATTTTCACTTTCATTTCCTGCATGTGACGTCACAACTTGTTGATCTCGTTTCACTCCACCCCTTCCAGCAGGTTCCTGTTGTTCAGACCTAATAAAAATGGTAAATGAACTGTACTTTTATAGATCCTTTCAATCTACAGTACTCAAGATACTCAAAGCTCTTTATAACTCAATCTTTGCCCTCATTCATTCCCAACACAATCATTCAGCACTCTACTACATCTCTACAATGATAAACTGAACAAATCTGATGGATAAAAATATCCTCTATTCATCTTCGTTACTAAAAGAAGGAGAACTGGTTCTCTGCAGACCAAAAATGGGCGTTTCTAAAGGAAAAACACTGATTGGCTGCATTTTCTGCTCTTTAGTTAAGTTACATCTAGCCTGGCCCTCGCCTTCCTGCACAGCTCCGCTCAATTCTCATTTCCCTTCACTGCTCAGTCTGGGACTTCTCTCATAGACAACGATTTCTCCGGTAGATTTTTGACCGGACCAATCAGAGAACAGAAGGGGCGGAGTTTTTGGCCCCTAACCCACGCCCCCACCTGTCCCAGCGCAGCCAGCGAGCATTCGCATGTTCTCATTCAAAGCGATGCAGGACTGTTTTATATGTGACACAAATTTATTAATTTCCCCTTCTTAATCCCTTATCTGGAGTTTTCTTTTGTTTTTTTTCCCAAAAGTCAAGTAATCGCTCCCTCCTCCCTCCTCACCCTCCGCTGAGTGAAATGAACAAGGAAATGCCTCAGGTTGTCACGAGAGAATTAAAGTCAGGTTTTACGTTGCTGCCCGAGTCCCATCAGATTTCCTGGTCTTCTGGTGTGTTGGACCAGCGCTCCATGGTTTTATTTTATTTTATTAGGACGTTTTATTAACATATAAACACAGAATATCCAAAGGCAGCGAGAGAAAATTCAGCAGGAGGCGGAGCTGAAGTCAAGTTCAGAAGACCACGGGGGAGCGCGCAGCCAACGAGCATTCGCATGTTCTCATTCAAAGCGATGCAGGACTGTTTTATATGTGACACAAATTTATTAATTTCCCTTTCTTAATCCCTTATCTGGAGTTTTCTTTTGTTTTTTGCCAAAAGTAAGTGATCATCGCTCCCTCCTCCTCCTCCTCTCCCTCCGCTGAATGAAATGAACAAGGAAATGGCTGAGGTTGTCACGAGAGAATTAAAGTCAGGTTTTAAGTTGCTGCCCGAGTCCCATCAGATTTCCTGGTCTTCTGGTGTGTTGGACCAGCGATCCATGGTTTTATTTTATTTTATTAGGACGTTTTATTAACATATAAACACAGAATATGCAACGGCAGCAAGAGAAAATTCAGCAGGAGGCGGAGCTGAAGTCAAGTTCAGCAGACCACGGGGGAGCAGCCATCAGCAGAGGCCACGCCTCCAGCAAGAATTGGTTGTCAATGGAGAAAGTCCAGACCCTTGTCTGAAGCGAAGTGAAGGACAAGGGTCTGGTTTTAACCAGACTAAGTTACATCAGGTCTTTTTTGAAACTGAAGGTTTGTAAGAAACCGCGTTATATCTGCTGTCAAACAAGGGGGCGGCCGTGGCGTAGTGGTAATGGCAGTCGTCCCCCGATCGGAAGGTTGGCGGTTCGAATCCCGGTTCCCCACACCATGTGTCGTTGTGTCCTTGGGCAAGACACTTAACCCCGAGTTGCTCCCGGTAGGACTGGAAAGCACCTTGCATGGTAGTCTGCCGCTACCGGTGTATGAATGTGTGTAGCATTCAATGTGTGTAGCACTTTGAGATTTTCCCTAATGAAAAGTGCGTTAGAAATTGAATTCATTATTATTATTAAACAAGAAGATTCTCTTTAGTCCTTGGGTTGTAGGCTGCACCTGACACAGGTGAGTGTGGTCTGGGTACAATGAAATATGAAGCATCTGAAGAGAAACCTGCTCCATTTGTTAAAAAGTCTGGTCTCAATTAAAGATCATGAGTCCTGTAAAGAGGTAATGGCCCAAAACAAAATGTTCTCTGTAGAAGTTCTCCTCTATGAGATCTGATCTATGAAAGGAGCTGAAACATGGAGTAGGATTGACCTGAAAATGTGAGACAGCTGAGGAAGTTAACCAGTAAGCATAAAACCTGCTTCAGTTGCAGAAACTGACTCATCTGCAGTGACTGATTTAAAAGTTGAATAAGAAAATGTGAAGTTAAAGGAAACTTCCTTTGTCCCAAAGACAGTTTAAGTATCATTAGTTAGAAAATTAGAAAGAGTTAGTCATTTTGTACTGTTGGTTGAAGATTATTATTGTTTAATCTGATTGTTGGAAAAAAGGGGCAGATATAATAAGATTTATTCTTCTTTCTGCTACCTTTCATTTTTTTAATATTTTGTACATTATCATTTATGGGATTGTCTTGTATTGTTTCTTTTGTAAAAAAAATAAACAAATTTAATAAACATAAACATAAACATAAAGAAAACCACACAATCAATCAGACAGTGTGTGCCAACCTTACCTCCTGTCCTTCCTCTTGCATGTCCCTGACCTCCCGTCTCAATGCAGATAGCCCGAGGGCATGAGGTGGCGGTGACCAGGGCAATGGCCTGTCTGTCTAACAGGCTGACAGCAGTGCCAGAGGCTCATTATTGTGCAGCGGCCACAAAAACAGCTCTGACAAGACCATCCAACTTCCTCGTGACCACATGCAGCTGGCCACACAAAGCAAAAACACCAACCCATCTGTAAGGGGAAGCAGACCCATTTTCCTGCAGCAAAAGTGGCTTCAGTCAAATACAAGATGCATGTCTGTAGTATATACTGTACAGCAACATGAAGACTAAATGAGTGGAGCTGGAAAACTTAAGCCGTTGTTAAAAATGAAAAACCCCGGATCAGAGGAGAGCAAACAAACGAGAGGGAAACCAAAGAAAACTGGTTTTAATGAACGTGCACATTGTTTGGTCTGATGGGAGAACTGGACAGTCGTGTTGCTGCTGCAGCTTCAGGGTTTACAGAAGAGGGAAGCTTTGAACACGACGCCTTCATGAAGTCCTTGCTGCTCATCAGTAGTGCATTAGGTGTGTGTGTGTGTGTGCGTCTACCTGCTGCTAGGACCTTTTCTGCTATACAACCCTACCTTGTCAGGCCCATGATCCTTTTGTGGACCAAACACTGATCTTAAAACTGTGGAACGCCATTTCTGGGCTAGGTGTTAAGACTAAGATGTGAACTGAGCTCAAGTCAGGGTCAGGAGTGGGCTACAGTAAGAATGGAAGTCAGTTCCTGCAGGATCAATACAGTTCTTATCTTATTACCCTGATGCATGCTCAATAATCCAGGTAGAAAAATCCAAAAAAAAAAAGCTTAAGTCTGGTCCTCTGGACATTCAAAAAAACAAAACGAATCAAAAAAGTAGAAACGTTTCGTCTTTCGTCCGAAAGACTTCCTCATTCTGAGATGGTTGATCCACTGTGAGAGAGTGCTATTTGTAAGACTGAGCTGAATACAGCAGCTCAGACTGAGGAAGTCTTTCGGACGAAAGACGAAACATTTCTACTTTTTTGATTTCTTTTGTTTTTTTTGAATGTCCAGAGGACCAGACTTGGCTTTTTTAGATTCTTATCTTATTGTGTGTGTGTGTGTGATATCAAATGATGTTTTGTTTTCAGTTTAGGTACATTTGTTCACGCAAACCAGAGCCGTATATATAGAGAGTTCCGACACGCTTTGATCTCACCGACAGGCGGTCAATTGTTCCAAACAATGGCTATGGAAACCTTGTGGAGCTGCGCCCTCTGGCGGCGACAGAGCGCTACTGCAGGCAGCTTCAGACTGTAACCAGAGCCATGGAACAAATCGCCCCCTCCATGACCCATGTGACTTCCGCATTCCATTCTTACAACGGAACTCTATGGAAGTGTCGCAACTCTCACTTTATATGGCTCTGACGCAAACCTGATCTTAGACCTGCCGTACTTGTAGTCTTGACTTAGAGGTTGCTAGGCAACTGAGAAGAAACTCTTATTATCCAGGAGTTTATTTTGCCAGGAGTTTGTTTTGCCAGGAGTTGCCATTTGTGCACAGACCAACAATCCTGGCATGTTAGAATTTTTGTGCAGAGCTCTGTCATAGTCAAAAACACTAAATAAATTAACTTAAATAAAAACAAAATAACTGCTTTAGATAGCAGCTCTCTGTTCCACACAGAGGGCTGTGTTAGCTCGGTGGTCTGTGGTTGTGTCAGGAAGGGCATCCGGCGTAAAATCAGTTGCCAAATCTTTGTTCGACTAGTTCGCTGTGGTGACCCCTGACGAATGGAGAAGGCGAAAGAAGAAAAAATAAAATAAGAACAAGAACAGAATGGTTTCTATCTACCGTATTTTCCACCATGCATGTTGCATCGCCCTATAAGTCTCATCAGTCCAAATATGTCTAATTGAGTGAAAAAATATATATAATGTACGTAGTTTCGCCGTATAAGTCACATCTATTACACGTCACCACTGACCATCTGGAAACGTATTGTGTTGTGCCAAAAATAAATTGGCTACCAAATGGTGGCCGCGGGAGAATTAAACAAGAATTAAACAAGAATTCAACAAGATTAACACTTAAAAACAATTATTTGTTTGTTCGAAATTATAATAAAGGTGTGTTTCAGTTCAACTTTTCCTTAATAAATGCACTTTTAATGGTCATATTAGTGGCATATTTAGTGGCATTTTCAAAAGTATTCTGCACCTCGGTGCTCCGGGAGCGCGCAAAGGGAGGAAATCAAGAAGGAGAAAAGCTGCACATTTCTTTAAAATGTAACAAGCTAAGCACCTAAAACGGTTGTTTGCTCGACATTACGTATAGTAAAGATGTCTCAGTTGAACTTTTACATAATTAATGCACTTTGATGGTCAAATTAGCTGCATTTTACTGGGGCAGCGCAGCAAAATGACATGGTTTGACAGTTGGTCCAGGTGAGCTGGACAAAGGTGGCAGACTACGGCAAGCCAATTATGTCATTAATAGCCACTTTTACCTATTACATGACACAATGGCATGCCATATTAGCCATCTAGTGGCTGAAAATGGTAGTGTTTGATATTTTCAGTCGGAATCAATGAAAACGGTCGTATCTCAGCCTAAAGTTGGTTTATAAATATGGGAAAAACATAAGTTGCTTCGTCGTATAAGTTGCAGGGCATGCAAGTTATGCAAAAAACATGACCTATAGGTCAAAAAATATGGTACATTGTACAGAAAGTAAACTATGTCACATGACCAATGACCATTGAAGTTCAGGAGTGTAGGGTTATTATTGCAGCTTGAAAAGAAAATGGGTTTAAACAAACCTGCGATACAGTGAAGCCACAATAACTGAACCACGATCCAGTGAGGGGCGACTGTAGTGAAGCTCTACTTAGTGATCCAGGTTGGATTAAAGTGTTTCAGCAAAACATGAACATGTGAGCAGAGTTTCTCCATCTGTTTAGAAGGGTTGGGTTCATGTTGGACTTAAAGCATCCATCCATCCATCCATCCATCCATCCATCCATTTTCTTCCACTTATCCGGGGTCGGGTCGCGGGGGTAGCAGCCTAAGTAGAGAGGCCCAGACTTCCCTCTCCCCAGCCACTTGGAGCAGCTCCTCTGGGGGAATCCCAAGGCGTTCCCAGGCCAGCCGAGAAACATAGTCCCTCCAGCGTGTCCTGGGTCTTCCTCTGGGTCTCCTCCCGGTGGGACATGCCCGGAACACCTCACCAGGGAGGCGTCCAGGAGGCATCCTAACCAGATGCCCGAGCCACCTCAACTGGCTCCTCTCGATGTGGAGAAGCAGCGGCTCTACTCCGAGTCCCTCCCGGATGACCGAGCTTCTCACCCTATCTCTAATGCCGGGTACCCACCTAAATTGTCAGAACGCTCCTGCCGCCCCCTTTTGGCCGCTTGTCACTGATGCCGGGTACCCACTGGGACGCGTCTGATGACGCGCACTAGGGGGAGGCAGAGGGTCAGTTGTTGTGTTTTCATGCTGCTGGCAGATAAAATCAGCAGCACGTGACCCCCGTTCCTACTTGAGTGGGTTTACTACGAGCCGAACTGCAGCTCGACAGTCTTTGTTGAGATTAAAACGTTTTTTTTATGTTTGGGGTGATCGTACGCTGAGCGGACAGCAGCAACTGTTTAAAATGCCAAGATTCTTACCGGAGTCTAGTTCCAATTCATGGAGGCTCGATGAGGTAAGTTTAAAAAGTCCAAAAAAAGTCCCGTTGTCGTTGCGTCATCACATAGCAGAGGCTCTCTCGATTGGTTGCTGGACGCGTCGAGCAACGTCGAGTCGCAAAAACATCAACTTTTGAGACTTTGGCGGCTCGAGGCTGCTCAACGCATAGGTTGTTCGGACGCGCGCGTGCGTGGAATAGAACTGCCGCGTGCCGGCGCGCCGCTTCACGGTTTGCCGCGCCTCGCCGCGTCTCCACATAGACTTTCAATGTAAACCGGCCGCTTCAGCCGCCCGACACGGGTCCGGTGGGTAACCGGCATAAACCAGTGATTTCAGAAGACCTAAGGTTCTCAGAGCTCCACAATCTGATTTCCTTTGAGGAAAATTGCATGAGCACACGTATACATGAGGTTCTGTAGGACCGCAGGGGTCACCAGGAATTAAACACGGGCCGACCCAGTACGGTCCCAGCAGAGTGAAGGTCGGATTCAGTGATGGGGAAACCCCAGAGTCTCTGCCAGTGCTCGCTCTGCGTGATGAGAAAACAGGAATCCCTGACTCACTGCTCAGCCACTTTTTCTTACACAGCATTTCCAAGGTGAACTGATGGGAATGCACCACTAGGAACACTTCCCCTCTCAATTTTTGAAATTTGTCACAAATTTGTCATTTGTTAATTTCTCTTCTAAAGAGTTTTTGTAAAAAAAAGAAAAAAAAAGCAGTTTCTTGTTTTGGCCCAGAAGACGTGCTCTGTCACCTGAAATTGAAAGAACCAGTTCAGATGTTGGCACAGTTTCAATTCAATTCCTGGAATTGCTCTGATGTAGAAGGTGCCTGTAGTTTCACTGAGGCATGTCTGATGATGTTAGGACTTTAGGTTGTGGTCTCAGTCCTGTTTTTGTTGCAGGGAGAGAACAGTGGTAAACTATGAGCTACATTTAAAGCCAAGGTTTGACAACCTGTTCAACTTCAGTTGACCAATGTATTGCAACTGTCAGCCCAATTAAACAACGTATTAATGCTATTCTTTTGACCCCAACTTTTTCCACATTGTACATTCTTGTAAAGACTGAACAGCATTTTTTTTCCTTGTGAATTGAAGAGTGACTATCTTCTAAAAACACTCTAACATGGTTAAGTCGGGTCCTCTGGACGGATTTTTCTTTGTTGAAACATTTAGTCTAAAAATATTTCTTCTGTTTGAAACCCTGCAACAAACTCCATCTTATAAGCTGCACCTTCTCATAGTGCGTATGTGTCAAACTCGAGGCCCGGGGACCAAACGTGGCCCTCATTGACATCTTATCCCCCAAGATGTTATTTTAAACATAAAATACTTCAATCACTTCAATTTTATTTCAGGAATTTCTGATTAAGATGTCAAAAGTGCAACAGAGAACGTCAAATGAGACCAATCAAACTCTTTTGAGGAACCTGCAACTAAGAAAGGATGGTGGGTGTCTAACTTCAGTTAATGTAAATTCTGAAACTGGCCTTTAGTTTAAAAAAGGTTTTAATTTTGGTCTCCTTTTGTAAGTGGGTTTGACACCCCTGTCATAGTGGATCAACCAGTTTACTGGTGACTGCCAGAACTACCGGTAGTTGTTCACATGCAAAAGGAGAATCAGCAGCCTAACAATTATCATTAGTGCCCTGATGACTACTTGCTAATAGCAATAACAGCATTGTAAGAGTTGAACCCGGAGGCCTCCACCTCTGTTTAATGATGGACGGTTTCTTTCCACAAAGATGGCCTCCTTTACTTCTCTCTCAAACCATTGTTCCTCTCTATCAAGGATGTGAACATCTTCATCCCTGAAAGAGTGACCTCTGACCTGGAGAGGAGTGTAGATTGCAGAGTCCTGACCTGATGATGTTGATCTTCTGTGCTGGGCCATCCTTTTGGCCAGTGGCTGTTTAGTTTGGGGGTGGGGGGGTGTGTGTGTGTAAATAAATGACGTATCATTTCAGGAATCTAGGGTTTATCGTTTATACTGTTTATATTGCTTAAAATATCGTTTTCTCAAATGATGAAGTTGGTTTTGAATTTGCATTTTGGTGTCCAAGGCCACTCCATGGCAAGGCCGGATTAATCATATGGACAACTGGGCAACTGCCCAGGGGCCCACGATCTCTAAGGGGCCCACGATCTCTAAAGCCCGAGATACACTGAAGCAGACTCCGTATACGCGCGTATACGGACGTATACGCGCGTATACGGAGCCGCTGCTACACTCGGCTTTCGTTCTCGCGTAGATTCTCGTGTTTTCGCTCCAAATTCTAACGTCATTTCCTCCGTACCGTCACTTCCGATCGTCACTTCCGCTAGTTTTTCGCTCCAAACGCTCGCGTTCTCCTTGTTGTAATATGAGCAGCTGAGCACGGAGTGCTTTTCCTGCAGCCCACAGCCCACCACAGCCCACCAGGGAATATATAAAACATCGCGCACCCAGGTAGGACCTGAATTCATTCATTTCATTCATCGAGTGAACGGAGGAAGAAGCGGTTACTTGACTTTAGGCAAAAAAACAAAAGAAAAGGCCCGATCAGCGATAAAAAAGAGGAATTTATTTCATTTGTGTAACATACAAAACAGTCCGGCGCCGGGGAAGTTTAGGTCAGACACCGCGCATCGCGTATGCGAATCGCGTATGCGTAGTAAAAAAATACTTTTGCGCGTACTTGCCCTGAGGGGCTACGCGGGGCTACGCTGCGTACGGGGCGTACGTACGCTGCGTATTGGCGTATCGTGAGGACGCTCGAGTGTATCTCGCCCTTAAGTGGTCCAGGGCAGTGAGGGCACAAGCAAACTATCTGGTTACCTCCTGCTTTGATAAAATGTCACTCAGTGCCTGAGCCCTGCACTGCACAGAGAGACCGCTGCATTGGGGTCGCCCCGCCTCTTCCCAGCGTCAGCTGCAGATCTCTCTTTTTTTTTGTTGTTGCACTGAGTCAGATCCTCGATGCGACCTGTCAACCAATCCAGTAGGCATGTTGGCAACTGACCAATCGACAGCCTCAATTTGTCCCAAAGGTAAACGCTCCTAACCCAGAGCCATATATAGAGAGTTCCGACACTCTTTGAACTCGCCGACAGGCGGTCACGTAGCTCTCGATTGTTCCAAACAGCTCGTCGCTGTCAGTCAATTTGAGCAGCTACTGGCGCAACGTGACACAAAAAAAACGACTTTTCTTACTCTGTCCAGCGTTTTTCAGTAATTATTGAGCCGTAACAAACTGACATTCCTTCTACCATTCTCCTCTTTATTTCTCATCCTGCAGCTCCACGTAGTGGCGTGAGCACTACACTATGCATTTTTTCTTAAGCATTTTTAGACGTTTTAAACGCTTCACAAGGGCAAAAGAAAATTGTATTTTCATCAACTTACCGGAGAAAATGCTTCTGAAACATACACAATGAACTACGTTTGATGCTAGCAGCGCTGCTGTTTGGAACAAATCGCCCCATAGATATCTTATGAATCGCCCCCTCCATGACCCACGTGACTTCCGCATTCCATTCTTAGAATGGGAGTCTATGGAAGTGTCAGAACTCTCTCTCTCTAGGGCTCTGTCCTAACCTGCAGATTTGCAGCAGCCCATCAGTTTTTTGCTAGAACTTTATTAACGGCACAAAACGGAACAATACAACAAGATACAAATACAAACTCGTGAAGGGTGTCATAACTTTAAATGTATAATTATATTTTTAATTAATTGAACCAAACCTAAGGGGATTGCCTTAAATTCCTTCTTAAAATCTTTATGACAACAGCTAAGGTTATATTTTTACTCTAACCCAACAAAGGATGAGAAATTTAAAAATCTAAATCACAAAAGATAATAATAATAATAATAATTGTCTAATCTTGTCATCTGCGTATGTTTCCCATACACAGACGAAATTCGTCTCTGCATTTAACCCAACCACCTACCAGGTGGTGCAGTGAGCAGCCATAGAAGGCGCTCGGGGAGCTGGAGAAATAGGTGTGCACTCATAGACACCCCAAGGTGTGTAGTGGCCGGGACGCGAACCCGCGTCCTTCGGGTCCCTAGTCAAACGCCCTAACCACTAGATCATTTACATCATGGTTTTGCTTTACAGTCAGAGGGATTTCGTGAAAATTCATCAGGAAATAAAGTTAAGCATGTAATTCAGACACGTGTTACCTTGAGCCTTTAGAGGGTGGAATACAGTACAGTTCATTCTTTTTTTTTAAACTAGATGAAGTTTGGAAAAATGTAAAGTCAGCAGCCGACCACACGAGTAGCTGATTACAACATATATAAACAGGAAGTGCCTTAACTTAGGCTACACCATTTATGTTTCTCAGAATGTGGCTAGGATGCATGGGAGAAGTGGAGCATGCTCTCTTCACACAAGGAGAGCTGTTGGTCAGGGTACTTCTTGTGGTGCCGTTAACTCTAAAATACTTATTGAATGAAGTGTTTTAATTGTGTAGGTAAAAGTAGATGTATAACAACCGTTAAAACACACCAGAATGCAGGAAATGGCATCTACTTTATTCAAAAAAAATTGGGGGAGGACCCCCACCCTTCATCCCCATCAGTGTGTCCCACCAGCATTACAAATGCTTCTGACGCCAGTGACCAATGCGTTGCTAACCAAGTACATATATGGTGTCATATGGTGTTCAAAGTGCTTAACTGTTTTGTGTAACTGTTTTAACTGTTTTGGTTATTTGTTAATTTTTTCTATTCAATTCAGTTTATTTATATAGCGCCAAATCACAACAAAATTGTCTCAGGGCACTTTACAGGAACATTCACATAGGTAGAAAAGCCTATTAGTAAAGTTCTCTATCTAAGGAATCCAGCAGACAAGTTGAATCTTGGCTTTGTTGCAGCCTCCCATCCTGAGCAAGCACAGTGGCAACAGTGGAAAGGAAAAACTCCCTTTTTAAAAGGAAGAAACCTCCAGCAGAACCAGGACAAGCGGCCATCTGCTTTGACCAGCTGGGTTTGAGATGACCGGAAGGAGAGATAAACTAACACAGAATGGTCGGTCCAGATATAGGTCCAGGTGTACCTGAATGACAAAAACGCATGTTAAGAATATAAAAAATAACACATGCAAAACATCTAAAAAAGCCAAGTCTGGTCCTCTGGACATTCAAAAAACAAAACAATTTTTTTTTTTTTTTTGAAGAAACGTTTCGTCTTTCGTCCGAAAGACTTCCTCAGTCTGAGATGCTGTATTCAGCTCAGTCAATGCAAAACAGGTTGATCAGAGTAAGTAAAGACAGTAACAGAGTGAAATATGTGGCAGTTTTTCCTCCAGCAGTCTAAGCCTATAGCAGCATAACTAAGGGACAACTCCGGAAACCCAAGCTGACCCTAACTATGGGATTTAGTTAAAAGGAAAGTCTTAAGCTGGACAGTGTCACCCTCACGGACAGAGACTGGAAGTTGGTTCCACAAGAGAGGAGCCTGATAACTGAAAGATCTGCCCCCCCCATTCAGGTTTTGGAAACTCTAGGAACCATGAGTAAACCTGCAGCCTGTGAGCAAAGTGCTCTGTTAGGAAAATATGGAACAAGATCTGTAATATAAGATAGAACTAGGTTGTTGAGAGTTTTGTAAGTTAGAAGTAGGAATGTTTTAATGTGGAGGATAAAAGACATGTCCTCATCAAAAATAACGCCAATATTTTTAACATTAGAACAGGAGGCCAGATTAATGCCATCTAGGGAGGGAGAACGACTGAAAAAATCATTCCTATGGTGCTCGGGTCCCAAAACCAAAACCTCCATCTGTGTTTAAAAGGAGAAAATTAAGGGTCATCCAGGTTTTTATGTCTGTAAGACATGCTTGTAGTCTGAGTAACTGATTGGATTCATTGAGTTTAATGGACAAATATAATTGTGTGTCATCAGCATAACAATGAAAATGTATCCCATGCTGTTTAATAACTTTACCTAATGGAAGCATATATAAAGTAAAGGGTATTGGCCCAAGCACTGAGCCCTGAGGAACTCTATGACTAACTTTGGTGTATGAAGATTTATTATTTATATTTACACACTGGAATCTATCAGGAAGATGTCATTTAAACCATTTTAGAGCTGCTTCTGTAATCCCAATATCGTATTCAAGCCTCTGTAGTAAAATATTATGATTAACTTTATGAAATGCAGCACTGAGGTCTAACAGGACCAGTATAGACACAAGTCCATTGTCTGAGTCCATCAATATCATTAGTGACTTTTACTAGTGCTGCTTCTGTACTATGATGAGCTCTTATCCTTGACTTTAAACAAGAGTACAGTACATGGTAAATAGCATTTATGGTTCTATGAGCATTTGGATGTTTGTACATCAAAATACATACACTTGATAGTTAGAATTTGAAGTATATTTACTTATATTACAGTAATTTATTCTGTATTTTGCCAGATTATGGTGATTCTGGGGTCACAATTCTGGGGCCCTTGAAGATTGTTGTCCAGGGTCAAGTGAAGTGTTAATCTGGCCCTGCTCCCTGGCTCTGTCATTGTACCTGGCAGTGGATCAATTTTTTTTCCTCAGATTTCTCCACTCACCAGGATCAGTTGGTGTGCTGCCTCAAACAAAACCAAACAAAAAACTTCCTCTGTTCTTCTCCACAGTGGAACTCCTACCCACTTTAATGTCTTGCACTAAAAACATTAAGGTTTTCTTGATTTCCTGTTTAATTCCAGTCCAGAAAATCGCTAATCTCAAATACAAACCTTCACTAAAAAACTTCAGCTATGGGAAACATAAGTTTAATGCTTGTTTAAAAAAAACGTGAACATTATTTATCCTACTCTAAATACAAATCACAATCTTGGCAGCATCCTGAGCATGTAGCTAACATTCTTCATATATGTTGAACGGAGGGGCTGTCCCTTGCAGCACCGGGCATTAAGAAGGGAAACTAGGGCAGCAGTTGAACACAGATGCAGTGATGCTTGGACTCAGCCAAGTGAAAATGATCACTTGACAAACCCACCAGGCTGTGGAAAAGCTCCCTCTGGTTTAGGGGCCGGCCATTCTGTCATTACAACCTCTGGAAAACACCCGAGGCCCCAGCTGTGCACAGTGAATGCTTCATTCCCATGGAAACACAAAAAGATGGAGCTAAATATAGTGCATGTAGAGCTGAATGGTGGTGAAGTAGACTATTATATCATTTTAATTATGTAGAGAATGTATGTTCCTGCTCTAATATTAGAGCCTTACTGATATGGATATTTTGGCTATTACCAATATATTGGGAGGCAGCTGCAGATAACTGATATAATGACAGAAAATCTTTGAGCTTTGTCCACCCCCAAGAATCGCAGAAAAAGGCGAGTGGAGCGGTTCTTGTTTATCTAGTGCAGCTGTTAGCAAATACAAACCGGATTCCAAAAAAGTTGGGACACTAAACAAATTGTGAATAAAAACTGACTGCAATGATGTGGAGGTGCCAACATCTAATATTTTATTCAGACTAGAACACAAATCACAGATCAAAAGTTTAAACTGAGAGAATGTATCATTTTAAGGGAAAAAGATGTTTCAAAATTTCATGGGTCATTCCACCGAATGGGTGCCTTTTACTTGTAGTAAGTCTCCAAAGTTGAACATATTTTTTACATGTTTTTTAACTGGATATAGTCATATACATGTGTAACTATTCAAAATGACCATTGGCCCATCTTAGGTGATTTTATTAAAATTTTTATTAAGCTTCAAAGTCGAAGATGGTTGCATTTTTTTCAGTCCTGTTACCAAAACTCATTTGACATCCAAAAAGCATATTTTAAAATATAACAACTAATTTTATTGTATATTCCTAATAAGGTCTTTATTTTTGACGGAATAATTCAATAGATACTTAAATAATTTCTTTTTTTTGGACCAAAAAGTCCCTTCATACAAACAGAAATTGAGTTTCTCTAAAATTTCCAAAGGCATATTTAAAAATGTACAGAGACCAAAAACAAAAGTTTATTACATTTATGATCATGTAATGTATTAAACAGTTAGGTAAAAGACAGACCAAACAAAACTGGGGAAAGTAGTTTAATGCTTTTTTTTCTTCTCAAAATACCATGACGTAACAGGACTGAACCACAGGTAACAGGACTGAACAACAGGTAACAGGACTGAACAAAGGCAAAAAGGGACTGAGTGGGTGAGTCCCTGTTTCTGCTACAGAGTGAGGACCATCATGAGTGAGTGTTGTGTGTGTGTGTGATAACAAATTTATGTGGGCTTTTGTAAGTGGCATTCTGTAGTTTAGCCCAGACCTCCTTTTCAATTTCCATGTAGCGAGCTGTGACTGGCTTCAGAGGTGGAATGATACTCAAAACATCTTCCAAAAGATACCACAGTATGTCAGAAAAACCCATTGACCCTGATTTTGTGCATGTAGAGGACCTCAACGTGTGTTTCACTTGTATTTGTGATGACACCTGGGTAAAGGTCACCACCATACTTCACCACACACCATTTCCCAACAATTGCAGGACTTTGCCACATAATTTCTTTGGCTGTGGGTGTTGTGTGTTGATGATTGAATGTGAAATGTTTTGTATTAAAACATTCACAGGTCAAGATTTGTTTTGTTGTGAAGATGCAGCTGACATCCCTGTATGTCAGTTCTCCTTGGGAAAGAGTCACTGTTTGATGTATCCTCATAGTGGATGGAATTGATGGCACATCTGTGGGCATCTCCTGAACTGCTTTCTCTACTGCTTCATCACTGACAAAAAGCAACTTTATTGCTGTTTCTGTCTTTTTCAATACAGCAAACAGTTCTGCAGCTTCAGGAATGTCTGTCCCTTTGCTCACCAGACTGTCAGCTTTGCTTTTAAGGGCACCTCCCACATCACCCGGTGCACCCTTTCTGTGGCTTGCCTCAAATAAGTCCCATGTTCCAGCAGTGAATCCTCATTTGAACAGCTCAGTAGAAAACATGAAAAAATGTACTCTCTGTCTATACTGAGAGCATGGGCCATCACTGAAAAAATGGCTTGTGGAGACCTCTGGATGTGCCTCCTGGATGTAATGGAGAACTGGTGACAAGTGCTGCCAGATTGCTGGTGGGCCCTTGTGTCTTGAGTGATGGCTTGGCTCCCTGTCAGTATTTATTAATATCATTAAACTGAACATATAGCTCAACAAATACTTGTTTCAACAATACAACTTAACACTCAGATAAATAGTGTAATACTGATTAATATTGGCAAATCACTCAGTCCTCTTACTGATATACTCAGTCCTGTTACTCTTGTAAGAGTAACAGGACTGAGTATATCAGTAACAGGACTGAGAGTAACAGGACTGAGTTTTTAGCATAAAGTTAGCAAATACTTGAAATATAGCCACATGGCATCATTGCTAATAGCATGAAGCAACTGAGCACATTCTAGTGATTTACATAAAAATTGTTTGTTTTTAATGAACAAATGAAAACTAAGAGATAATTTAGGTAACAGGAGAGTGTGTTGAGATTGACCCTTTCAGCCATAGTTGAAACATTATCAAATTCACAGAAAAATCAATGAAAGAACTTACTTTTGGTCTTCCCATGACTTTTAGAAGGTCAAACTGATGAAACTTCTTGATTACCATGTGACTTCTGGAACGTTCCAAATCTTTCAAATGGGCTAATGTGTTATGGTAACAGGACTGAGTGAAAACCAAGGGACACAACTAAAATATGTATTTTAACAAAAATAAAATATATTTATTTTGAAAAAAATATATGTAAACCATAAATGGGATTAGCAGTCACACAACCCCCCCAAAAAAATAACAGTTCTTTAGGATTTTATTTATCATGTTTTATTGTAAAGTGTAAGGTTATGGAGTGAGGACAGGTGACAAAAGCTGTTTCTTCAGTATTCTTGGTAGTTTTTAATTATCATCTTTATCATATATCTTAAATTTGCAATTGGATCACATGCAGGACATTTTATTTAATAAGAAAATATGTTTCACAGCTAATTTTTATACACATTTATAAATATAATTTCAGGGGGACGTAAAAGGCACCCATTCGGTGGAATGACCCTCATGGTGTCAAAAAATCCCCCAAAAGTTGGTACAAGTCCATTTTTACCACTGTGTGTCATCCCCCCTTCTTCTTACAACACTCAACAGACGTCTGGGGACAGAGGAGACCAGTTTCTCAAGTTTAGAAATAGGAATGTTCTCCCATTCATGTCTAATACAGGCCTCTAACTGTTCAATCATCTTGGGCCTTCTTTGTTGCACCTTCCTCTTTATGATGCACCAAATGTTCTCTATAGGTGAAAGATCTGGACTGCAGGCTGGACATTTCAGTACCTGGATCCTTCTCCTACGTAGCCATGATGTTGTGATTGCTGCAGAATGTGGTCTGGCATTATCTTGTTGAAAAATGCAGGGTCTTCCCTGAAAGAGATGACGTCTAGATAGAATAGAATATAGAATATATCTTTATTGACCTTGACATTGCACCAGGGCACAAAGACAAAGTAATTGATTACGCACATCCGTCTTAGGATAGGGACAGCGCACGAAGTCGCAGCAGTATAAAACCGCGCCACCACAATCAACAGATATGGAAAAGGGAATAGACACAAACAGGTAGGAACGTGGTATTCAAAAAAAGAATCTATCACAATTTGCCAATAGACACTCCATGATAAAGTCCAAAAAAACTCTACCAGCTTAGCACATTTAGACAGGACAAGATGCATTTATGACGACAGGCGGGAGGTAAAAGTCTGTGAGTAACAGCTCCAGATAAGAACAGTTCGCAGGTCTCACAGCTCGGCTCCTTCTGAGAACGCACACACAGAGACCTCTGGGGGGGAGGGGGGGGGGCAGCGG
This sequence comes from Garcialebias charrua, assembly GCA_038048925.1. Taxonomy (NCBI): domain Eukaryota; kingdom Metazoa; phylum Chordata; class Actinopteri; order Cyprinodontiformes; family Rivulidae; genus Garcialebias; species Garcialebias charrua. The sequence goes on along the minus strand of JBBPBX010003019.1, from coordinate 59,504 downwards.
GGCCCTTCAGCTTCCCAGCTCAGGAGAAGATTTGTAGACAGCCTTCAGTCCAAGGCCAGAGACCAGATTAGATTAGTTGCTTTATTTTTTCAGTCAGGCCACAGTGTTCTTTTACTGCAGTCTTTAAGTCCAGGTGCTGTTTCTGGGTCCAAATCGCCGAATCGAGAGAGGTTCCGAGCTAAAAGATCCTTCCATATGTGCCCTGTTTTAATCCGGACGGCTGTAAACGAGTTCCACACACCGCAGGTCCGCGGCAGCTACCGCTTCTCCCACCGTGTGGTTCAGCCCGCACAACAGCTGGGAAGGTCATAGCCCGGATCAAAGCACTTTCGCTGAGCGGAAGACTCGCCAGCACGCCGATTCGCTGCGGTCCTCCTCAGCCTTCAGTGGCAGGAACAGCCACCAGTATCCCAATAGTCCACAGAGATTCCACGTCCCCGACAGAAAGAGCGGACAGTTACATTAGCCTGCTCATCGAGTCCATAATGTAGCTCACCGCATGCGTGTCGAAAGGGCGCCCTGGCTCTCCCTGGCCAGTGCGCTTCGCGGAAATTTTTGTTATCGATAGTATCGATAGATGAAATAGCCCAGAAAACAGTCCACGCACATAAATCCATCCCAAATTGGTTCGAGCGAGCGCTGAAGAGTAACAGACGAGACAAATGCAGAAGCAGGGGGGGGGTGAAACCAGGGAGGTGTAGGAGCAAAAGGAGATGCGACCTGCCCTGCCGAGAGCGGAAGTGGTTTGCACGGTTGATGATGATAACTTAAAAGTAGTAGATGGGAGCATATGTTGTTCTGGAACCTGAACATAGTTCTCTGCATTAATGGTGCCTTTCCAGACATGCAAGCTGCCCATGCCACAAGCGCTCATGCAACCCCATACCATCAGTGATGCAGGCTTCTGAACGGAGCGTTGATAACAACTTGTCCTCTCTGGTCCGGATGACATGGCGTCCCAGTGTTCCATAAAGAACTTCAAATCGTGACTCATCTGACCACAGAACAGTCTTCCATTTTGCCACACTCCATTTTAAATGACCCCTGGCCCAGTGCAAACGTCTGAGCTTGTGGAGCTTGCTTAGAAATGGCTTCCTCTTTGCACTGTAGAGTTTCAGCTGCAACGGTGGATTGTGTTCACTGACAATGCTTTCTGGAAGTATTCCTGAGCCCATTCTGTTATTTCCTTGACAGTGGCATTCCTGTTTGAGGTGCAGTGACGTTTAAGGGCCCGGAGATCACGAGCATCCAGTAGAGTTTTACGGCCTTGACCCTTACGCACAGCGATTGTTCCAGATTCTCTGAATCTTTTGATGATGTTATGCACGGTTGATGATGATAACTTAAAAGTCTTTGCTATTTTACGCTGGGTAACACCATTCTGGTATTGCTGCACTATCTTTCTGCGCAACAATGGTGGAATTGGTGATCCTCTTACCATCTTGGCTTCTGAGAGACACTGACACTCTGAGAAACTCTTTTTATACCCAATCATGTTGTCAATTGACCTAATTAGTGTTAAATGGTCTTCCAGATGTTTGTTATATGCTCAATTTCCTTTTTCCAGCCACTTATTACTACTTGTCCCAACTTTATTGGATTTGTTGACAATGTGAAATTTTGAATCAACATATTTTTCCTTTAAAATGTTACATTTACTCAGATTAAACTTTTGATCTGACATCTATGTTCTATTACGAATAAAATATTGACTTTTGCCATCTCCACATCATTGCATTCAGTTTTTATTCACAATTTGTTTAGTGTCCCAACTTTTTTGGAATCTGGTTTGTATTTAGCTAAGCTAATCAGATCCACTCTATTCGTATTCCCAAACCAGTGAACAAGTGGTGCACTGGTCATAAAAACAGTCTTCCTGATGTGCGTTCACATTTTCTATCCATCACTATTCAGTTTTTTCAGTTTATTCAGTTTAAAAGGTAAAAAAATTATTTGAATAAATGACTTTATTCACCATGACTTTATTCACCATAAAGTTATCAAATGTGTTACAAAAATATAAAATTAAAGCCCTTCCCTGCATTGTTTAAACAGTCGATCACGTATGGTGAAGGTCTAATTAATCATTTTAATAATTTTTACCTGACTGTATGATTGTTTTGTTGTGTGTACAGCACTTCGGTCCTGTGGGGAACCATGTAAACAATAATAATCTTCAACCAACTTTTTCCAACAATCAGGTTAAACAATAATATTCTTCAACCAACAGTACAAAATGACTAAATCTTTCTAATTTTCTAACTAATACTAATACAGTACAAAATGACTAACACTTTCTAATTTTCTAACTAATACAATACACATTACGTTATTTCACATGTATTTTTTTAACACATTTGTTTTGATCATTTTTTTAAATGTAAACATTGACTTGGCGTTTTTAACTACATTCTCCAAGCCATTCCATAATCTAATTCCCTGAATTGAAGTAGAACGTCCCTTCAAACTGGTTCTGAATTGTGGTTTTACAAACAAAGTTAAATCACATATTTAATTCTGATCCTTATTTACCAGACAAAATGGGAAACTGCCAGGTTTAACCAAAATGAATGCTTGACTTTGGACAGTCTAATGGTGAATCCAGACCGAACGCGTTTTCAACTGCAGGAGCGTCCGGTTTACATGCAAAGTCAATGGGGGACGCGCCTCCAAGCGTCTCTTGGCGTCGGGCGTCGCATCACGTACGTGTTGAGCGTGCTGGAAAGCGTTTTTCGTGCACGTGAACCCGCGTCAGCCTCCAAACCACGCATTCACCATGCTGAAGATTTTCGCCGTTCAAACTCGTGAACGCGTGTCCGACCAATCAGGAGAGTCGGGTGGAGGAGAAAGGGGGAGTCCGCTATGTGACGCGGAAACGAGGGGGCGGGGGTAATGCGCAACTATGTGACGTATTGTTTGTGGGACACAGAAAAGACCCGCGAGGTCGTGTACTATGGAAGAGAAACTCATTGTAGCTGTGTGTTCGCGACAATTCCTTCACGACCAGTCAAGTCTGCTCTACAGGGACAAAAATAAAAAGCTCCTCGCCTGGCGGAGTGCAGAGAGGAACTCTGTATACCGGTAAGCTCCTCCCCCCCCGCCGCCGCAACGCAGCCGCAATTTCACGTTCTGGTCAGGACACCACTGGGTCCAGTGCGTCCACTTGCGTGCGTGTCGAGCTTTTTTGCCGTTGAAAAGGCGTTCGGTCTGGATGTACCATAAGGCTGTAATCCAGAGCAATTCATTAGCTGTTATTCCTTCACACCACAAAGGGAGAGAAGTTTATCAGTTGATGAAGTGCCTCGTCTGGCTTTAAGTGCCTGATAGAATAAAAATCAGATTAGAATAAAAATCAGATTAGAACTGATCAGCAAATCTCTGTCCAAAAATATCTGCTGCTGGTCAAATGACAGAAGACGGGACTTTAAAGAAAAATGTATCCACAGATTTTTCTGAATCTGACCGAGGTGTACAATAACAGTTTCGTCCTTGTAGACCCCCTCGATGATCAGACCTTTGAACTCTTGTTAACAAACTTCTCTGTTGCTGTTGTATCAGCGGACACAGCCTCTCCATGCAGAGAAACACTTTTTAATCCAAATTGTTTTGAGTGATGTCTTTGTTTCTGCAATCATTAGTCCACAAAACCAATGCAACTTCCATCTTAACAATCAAGCCATTGGCAGCCGACAACATTCACGTAGGTACGGCGATCTTATGTCCAGAAAATTCTGCTGTCTCTTTAATCGTCAACAGCTTCAACCAGCGTGTCAGTTCACCGCCAGAAACTTTTGAACACACAGAACGTTTGGGAGCCACCTCGTTGAAAGAGTGGAGGTAAACAAACCCCTTGCTACCTTAACTGCCAGTCAGCGGCTGCATTAAACAGAGCTGATGGTTACTGAGCCAATCAGCAGCCAGGTTACTAAGTGTTTTACTTAAAAAGCATTTCTAGTGTTTCGGTTCACCACCAGAAACTTGTGAATGCACAGAACTTTTAGAAGCCATAACACGATAAATGTCCATTTCAAAAAGAGCGCAGGTAAACGTACGTCTTGTACTATAACAGCCAATCAGCGGCTGGGAAAATGGAACTGACGTCCAATCAGTGCCCAGGTCACATAGCACAATGCTCTGTTTCTTAAAGAGACATGTCCTCATATGATTTACATTTTATTTTGAATCTTAGTTTGTAAAGTTTAATTTTCTTTAAAAAAAAATAAAACTTTTCCATGTGACATGAATTAAATTAAACGTTTGAAAGGCCGGTTCAGCAGTCATGACTTTGCGTTGCAAAAATGCTGTTCGCCAGAAAACAGCGGCCAGAGGCACTACAGTACAGCATTGCAGTGGTTTGAGGGAAATGTAGTCGTTATGAGTGGTGATTACAGTACAGTGGAGGCTGCATGAAAGGAAACAACAAAAGGGCGGTGCCGGTCCGAATTAATATTATTCTTTTGTCATTAACTTTTTCACATCCACATAATAATAATAATGATTTGTCACATTTGTCATCTGTGTATGTTCCCATACTTGACAGACGAAATTGGTCTTCTGCATTTAACCTAACCACCACACATGAGTTCTGTACAATGATATTACTGCACAGTCCAGAAAAAAAAGTGCAATCTTTTGGATGTCCACTAGCCTGGTTAAAACCAGACCCTTGTCCTTCACTTCGCTTCGTAGTGAAGGGAAATGAGAATTGAGCGGAGCTGTGCAGGAAGGCGAGGGCCAGGCTAGATGTCCACAAATCACGATAGAGCAAGTCTGCGAAAGTCGAACCACGAAATAGTGAGGGACTACTGTAATTGTACCAGAATGCATTACACCGGTAAATTCATAGATTTCCTTTGGTGAAAAATGTAGTGAACTTGTATACTTAAAAGAGCTTTCATGTGTCAAACAAGTTTTAGTAGAATTAAGATGGAACATATTAAGGCCAACATGTGCAAGTACTCAAGAACCACTTAAAGCAAAACAAAATAAATCTCTTGGTGACATCAATTAGAGCTAAACATGACCTCAACTTTCTCAAAACTTAAAAACGTGGCATGTTAAGTTAAATCCAAACAACTGAAACTTTGTAGCCTTTCTGGATATTTGAGCTCTTGCAAAAAAAAAATTAAAGTAAATCTGACTTCCAAATCTTCTGTAAAATGGTCAGAACTGGCAGCAGAGAGATGAGTGAACTTCTAGTCACAGGTGAAGGCCCCAGCATAGCTCTGCGTACTTCCGTACGCTGTTGTACGCCGTACGTATGCAAAGGCACAAGCGTAGGGTCTCAAGGTCCTCTAGAATATTTTGAATAAAGTAGATGCCATTTCCTACATTCTGGTGTTTTTTAATGGGTTGTTAAACATCTATGTTTAATAAGTAAACACTTGATTCAATAACTATTTTAGAGCAACAAGAAGTAACCTGACCAACAGCTCTCTTGGTGTGAAGAGGGGCCGAGATGGTGTAGATAGAGGCAGGGCAGCCGGCTCAGGACCGGAAGGTCTCTGGTTCGATCCCCGGTCACGGCATACCTCGTTGTGTCCCTGGACAAGACACTTAACCCCGAGTTGCTCCCGGTAGGACTGGTTGGCGCCTTGCATGGCAGTCTATCGCTACCGGTGTATGAATGGGTGGATGGTTGGTATTGTGAAGTGCTTTGGGGCTCCTCAAAGGGGGCTGGAAAGCGCTATAAGTAAGCTCCATTTACCACTTACCAAAAAAGCATGCTCCGCTTCTCTCAAGCATCCTAGCCCCCCTCCCACCCCCAAAAAAAAGAAATGTCAAAAACTGCCAGAACTAACATAGTGCTACGTTAGCGGTGTGCAATGTGGTTGGAGTATCAGAGAATTTCAGAAGGATTTTCAACAAACACAACATCCTGTGAGAGCAGCTGAGAAGACTGTTTGCACCTCCTTCCCCTCACTGCAGGACTTACACAGCAACCGCCTCACTCGGAAAGCCCTCTGCATGGCAGGTGATCCCACACACCCACTACACAGCTGCTTCAGACTGCTGCCATCAGGGAGGAGACTGAGGAGTCTCCAGGCTCGAACCAGCAGACTGAGAGACAGCTCTGTTCATCAGGCAGTCAGGATGCTAAACACTCTGCCTGCTCTGCCTCCCCTCCCATTTGAACTGCCTTAACACAAAAAACTTTCTCACACATTACCACTCAACACAAAGTTTTTAACACTGGACTCTGTGTCATCAAACGGGTTATTCACTAAACTCTCGGTCATGTGCTCATTCAGTTTGCACTACTTCTCATATTTGCACTGTTTGTATTACATCACTGCCTATAGTCATACTACTGTTTACATTCACTGTTTACATTTATTAATACTGTTTACATTTATTACTACTGTTTACATTTATTACTACTGTTTACATTTACACTACTTTTATATCTACACTACTGCTGATACATATACAGTATTCTCTGACCAGCCTTATTTAAGGATGCCCAATGTGCCTTACTGCATATGCCACTTTGCCTCTATACCAACATCAACTACCTCATACATATACTGTGTACATTAACTCATATGCTACTTTGCCACTCTTTGCAAATGTCAATGCTAGAACCTTCAGTTTATTTTATAGATATACTTTTTATACTTTTTTTATACTACTACGGCCGTGGCGTAGTGGTAAGGGCAGTCGTCTCCCGATCGGAAAGTTGGCGGTTCGACTCCCGGGACCCGCACCATGTGTCGTTGTGTCCTTGGGCAAGACACTTAACCCTGAGTTGCTCCCAGTAGGACTGGAAAGCACCTTGCATGGTAGTCTGCCGCCACCGGTTTATGAATGTGTGTAGCATTCAATATATGTGTAGCACTTTGAGATTTTCAGTAATGAAAAGTGCGTTATAAATTTAATTATTATTATTACTATGCAAAAACTCAGGACAGTATTACACTTTTATTATTTCATTTTATGTGTTCATTAAATGTTTAGTGTTTTAGTGATGGTGTAAATTTTCATACTTTTATACTACTATGCAAAAACTCAGGACAGTGTTACACTTTTACTATTTTATGCTTATGTTTATTAAATGTTCAGTGTTTTAGTGTTTAAATGGTTACTGTTGCACCGAGGGACTGAGAGAAAAGCATTTTCAATCCTGAGTATGTCCTTTACATATTGCAGTTCTGACAATAAAGTTGACTTTGACTTTTGACTTTGATCCTAGTACATTTCAAACCCAACAGGACTCTCAGACAGAGGCTGGTCCACCCTAAGGACAAAACATCCACACTCGGAATGCTGTAGTGTATGCGGTCCAGTGCAGCGAGGACTGTCCAGGCCTCTACATTGGGGAAACTAAACGGCCTATTCACAGACGAATGTCCCAACACAGGAGAGCCACTTCCTCTGGACAAAACTCCACTGTTCACCTCCACCTCACGGACAAGGGACACTCAATTGAGGATCAGAATGTGCACATTTTGGACCAAGAACACAGATGGTTTGAGAGGGGCGTGAAGGAAGCGGTTTATATTAAGAGAGAAAAACCTTCTCTTAACAGAGGAGGAGGTCTCAGATTCCAACTTTCAAAAATGTATAATGCAGCTTTAGGACTGATTCCCAGATGATTTTCAAACTTGATGGGAACAGAGGAGCCTCATCTATGAATTTGACTAACAAAGACCATAAGAAACCTCTACTGTTAAGGTGTGAGGTATGATTTGTCAATCCACATAGGTATGTGTGTATCTTATCTCAGCCTTTTAAACCTGATCCCCATTCTCTGCTCTTTGAATTGAGAAAGCTCCTCGGATGAAGAGCAAAATATCTTCTGTTACAAATAAAGTCCAGTTGTTTGTATATTGAACGTTTTTTGATTGCTGTGATCATAATTTCCAGAAATTGTGATGCACTTAGGGGTTGTGACAAAGGTTAGTTGATTTTAGAAAGAGTCACGTTTGAGTTAAAGGCTCAGTTACCATTTGAAATCTCAATGATTATTCCATCCCTCCTGGTGTCTTTAAGCTGGGGATAATTTTTAGAATTCTCTTTGGGATTTATTCACAATTTCTATTTAGCAAAGTAGGCCAGCCACTTGAGGCACTGACTACCATCTTTAATTAGGCCTTCTCAGTGTGTCAGACAGAGACTGGCCTCTTGAGTCTGAATATGTGTGTATATGCAGATGTGATCTTCATCTCTGAAACTTGGCTCAACAAATCTGTACTGAATGATGATCTGGTAATCAATGGATTTAATATCTATCGCTGTGACTGTCAAAAAAGTTGGGGTGGAGTCACTATTTACATCACAGATTCTTTGGTTTCCAGTATTGTCTGCAAAAACAATCCCAAACCAGTTTGAGGCCTTAGCTGTAAACATCACTTTGAATGGAGGCCAGATCTTATCTGTAGTGGTTTGTTATTGTCCCCACTCCGCAACACCTGAGGCTCTGTCCTCCCTGACAGAATTCCTAGGAAATTTAAATTTCAAAGAGATTTTTTTGGCAAGAGATTTCAACATTGACTGGGATAAGTCGACCCCCTCTGTGATAAATTCAAGGAATGTTGCCTAACACTCAATCTAACCCATTTATCGACTCTCCCACTACACCAAACAAAAACTGTCCTAAAAATCTTCCATCTTAGACCTGTTTCTAACAAATTGGCCTCACAAATTCCCTGGTACAGGTGTATTCGCTAACATTTTAATTGATCATTGTGTAATAGCGGCTCAGAGATATTAAACTTCCATCTTCTAAGCCCAGATTAATTCAAAAAAGGGATTTGAAACATTTTTGTGAACAGTCATTCCTCTGGGATCTATCCCTTTTTGACTGGCAACATATTCTACTAACTGATGACGTGAACACCGCTTGGAACTATTTTTATAATGGTTTCATTTATTTTGTGAACAAACACGCTCCTTTCCGCCAGTTCAGGATAAAGGGACATGACAGCCCCTGGTTTACTCCTGAACTAGCTGAACTCCTGTACAAGAGAGACCATCTTTGGGCTACAGCGAGAAAATCAGGCTCGGACACTTATTGGTTTAATTTTCGGCAGCTGAGGAATCAATGCACAACTGCCATCAAAGCTGTAAAACGTAACTATTTCTTTTCTCAGACCTCCAAAAATCTAAACGACCTCCAAAAATTCTGGAAAACCACCAAATCTCTCTCAGGCACCCCCAATCATCTGACCTCCCATCACAACTTCTCGTTAACTGTTCCTGTGTCATAGGCACCTGGAGGTGACGCGGGACTGCTTTGAAGTGACGCCGAAACCAGATCGGAGCAGAACCGGGTCAGTGACAACCTCGGCCTCTCTGGTCAGCCTTGCCATTTTTTTAAAACCGAAGGTGGCCTCTCGTGCTACGGAACATTGGAACCAGGCTGGAACAGAACCGGATCAATGACGTCGTCATCCTCCCCGGTCAGTCTCGTCATTTTTTCGCCGGGGTTGGCCTCTCGGGCTGTGGAGGATCAGACGAGCAGAGTGATGCGAGGAGCGGAGTGAAGCGTGGAGGAGCTGCACTGCTTGGTTCTAGTTGAGGAGTCTGGCCGGAGTTTTCATTGGATTTCATCAGCCCTGGATAATAATAATTTTATTCCGGATCACGCTGTTGCTCCCTGCTGACCTGAAACGGGCTGGGATCATGCCTTTAATTTCAGGAGGATTTTCTGGCAGCCCACTCTGCTATTTGTTACAAATTATCTGTTTCTATCTGTTGATTCTGGACCTAGCTTCTGTTTCCCATGGCCACATCCATTCATCTTCACAAGGGGGCTGGAGTCCCCCCTCAGCCCAACTCAAACTGCAGTTGGGCCACCTCATCGGATTTGTTTGCCCATCTAATTTGTGACGCTTTATGGTCTGAGACTTTTCTGCACCATTCATATTATTGTCATTATTTTCAGATCTCAGACTATCTGGAATCACTGAATCTTGTTAACACATCTGGGTCTGCCCATCACTGCAACTTTCACTGTATTTGGGTTCTGAATGGTTGTCTTCATTAATGTTTCTCATGGTTCAATTATGGGGGCTAATTGTCACAATGTTAACTCCTGTAATTACTGTATTTTCCGACCTATAAGTCGTACCTTTTTGCCTAATTTGCATGCCCTGCAACTTATAGGGCGAAGCGACATATTTAGGGATTTTTTCCCCCATATTTTTAGACCAATGTTTGGTTGAGATATATTTTCCATTGATTTTGGCAAAAAAAATGGTGCAGTACCACTTTCAGCATCTAGGGGCGCAGGCAGTACCACTTTCGGCTGCTAGGGGCGTAGGCAGTACCTGTTTCGGTTGCTATGGGTGCTAAAGGGCCCTCTAGGCTGTTGACGGCTACCGACGTACCTGTAGGCAAATTCCATTATTTATGTATTCCAAAGCTGCCAAAATTCCATCACCCCACGCCAAATACTTGAGTTTGAGTAGGAGATCAGAGACGACAACACGACGACCAGAACTGAGAGAGAAAAAGAACATGCCGTCCAAGAGAAAATCTTGTGCTACCGATTTCAAGCTGCAAGTTATCAAATTTGCAGCTGAGCACGGCAACCCTGCAGCTGCTCTTTAAGTTTGGGGTGAGTGAGAAACTCGTCCGAGACTGGAGGAAGGCAGAGGTCTCTCTCACGGCCATGAAACGGTCGAAGAGGGCTAACCGCGGGTGCAAGGCCAAGTGGCCAGCTCTGGAGGAAAGGGTGAAGGCGTGGGTGTTGGAGGAGCGTGCATCTGGCAGAGGGCTGTCCACTGTGCAGCTATGTCTGCACGCCATGGCTGTTGTCAAGGAGCTGGACATCACAGAGTTTGTTGGGGGACCGTCGTGGTGTTTTAGGTTCATGCGCCGGCACTAACTCTCCATCAGAGCGCGGACCACAATGTGCCAGAAGCTGCCGGCGGATTTTGAAGAAAAGGTGGCGAGTTTCCGTGCCTTTGTGGACAGGCAGGTGCAGGAGCACAGCATCTCGCCTGACCACATCATCAATATGGATGAGGTGCCCCTGACTTACGACATCCCGATGGGACGGAGTGTGGTGCAGAAAGGCGAGAAAAGTGTAAACATCCTCACCACAGGCAACGAGAAGTGCCACTTCACTGTGGTGCTGGCATGCTGCGCTGATGGGTCTAAGCTGCTGCCCATGGGGATTTTTAAAAGAAAAACCATGCCAAAAAAAGAGTATTCACCGCGTGTGGTTGTGGCGGTAAACGAGAAGGGTTTGATGGGAACTGAGATGATGGGTGTGTGGCTCATGAAATACTTCACGAAGCGGCCAGATGGGTTTTTTTTAAACCAAAAAAGCCCTACTGATGATGGACAGCATGCACGTACATCACACCACTATTCAAAGAAAAAATAAAAGCTTGCAACTCCATTCCTACCATCCCTGGAGGTTTAACAAAAGTGCTTCAGCCGCTGGACATTTCTGTCAACCGCAGCTTCAAAGCAGCTCTGCGCCGCCTGTGGGAGGAGTGGATGGTGAGCGGTGACCACAGTTTCACGGCTACGGGATGGAATGTGCCACGCCATGTTTCAACAGGTCCTTGAATGGATCGACAAAGCGTGAACCTCTGTCACCAAACAAACCATCCAGTCGGGGTTCAGAAAGGCTGGGATCGCAGCTGGAGCTGAGGTGGACGAGGACTCCGACAGCCCCGGGGAGGAAGAGGATGAGGAGGCAGCAGCGCTGAATCACCTTCCTCAGTCGCTGGCAGAACTCTTCGCCAGCGACACAGAAGACGAAGAGTTCAATGGGTTTGAATAAAAAACAAAATAAAAAGGTGTTTCTGTCAACATTATGGGCGGGTGAGCGTGTAGTAATTTTAAAGCCGCTTTATTTCGTTTGCGTCATTTTACCAGGTTTTAACCGTCAAAATGCATTTATTAAGAAAAGTTAAACTGACATACACTTTTACTATAATGTCAGCAAACAAATATGTTTTTAGGTGTTTATCTTTTTAAAATTTAAAGAAATACAGGTCTGTTCGCTACACTGTAGGTCTGTTGTTGCGCGTGCACGTTTTGTTGAATTGACGTAGCAAAACTATTTAGATATTTATTCATTTATTAAGGAAAAGTTCAGCTCAGAAACACTTTTACTATAATGTCAACAAACAAATATATATTTTTAGGGGTTTATCTTGCTAAATTTGAAAGAAATGCTATGTTCCCACTCGTGCGGGTGCACGTTTTGCACATAGCGAAACTCATTTTTAAATCCATCTCATTTCACAATTACATTCATTTATTAAGGAAAAGTTCAGCTAGGATATCTTTGCTATAATTTTCAGCAAAAAAAAAATTGTTTTTAAGTGTTAATCTTGTTAAAGTCCTTCCTGCACGCTCCTGTGCCCACCATTTGGCAGTCGATCCATTTTTGGCAAAACACCGGCCCACATTTCCGGGTTGTCAGCATCAGCGGTGACGCGTAACGTCTGCGGTGACGCGTAACGTCTGCGGTGACGCATAATAGATGCGACTTATAGGTCAAAGCAACATATTTATGGATTTTTCCACTTTATTGGACATAATTGGACTGATGCGACTTATAGGGCGGTGCGACATATAGGGTGGAAAGCACGGTACACATCAGTGACAAAGAATTCAAGAAAATGTCTAATAATGTTGTTATTGCTCTCAGGGATTCAACCCAACCCAGGACCCCCTACTAACTATAGTACACCAGATGACTTTAAAAATGTGTCAGGTCTTCATTTCCTGCATATAACCACTCATAGCCTTCTAAAAAAGCTTGATGCCTTGAAAATTCTGGTCAGTTCTTCTGGCACAGATGTGATCATCATCTCTGAAACTTGGCTCAACAAATCTGTTCTGAATGATGATCTGGTAATTAATACATTTAAGATCTATTGCTGTGACTGTCAAAAAATGGGGGATGGAGTCGCTATTTACATCAGAGATTCTTTGGCTGCCAGTATTGAGCTGAAAAGTAGCTGAAAAGACAGAAAGAAGCTGAAATTACAAGAAGGAAGCAGAGAGAGCACATTTTTGCTGAATTAGGTTGAAAAAAGTTTAAATTAGTTATAATAAAAGGATGTAAACTGATCTAAAGATTCAAAGGATGTAAAATGAGCTCAATTCATTTTCTGTGGGGAAAAAAAATGTCAGAAAAGGCTAAGTACAGGTATTTCAAAAAGTTAAAGTTGCACCAATACCAAAAGTCACAGCGGGATTGTCTTGAAAGAGCTGAACATTTTCATATATGATTTGTTAACAAAAACTGTGGAACGAGAAAGATACTGAAAAACATACAGAAGACAAATGGATCACAATACTGTAGTGTGAACACTTCATTCCCAGAATACGCCTGAAATCTGTTCTGGACACTTGGAGTGCATGAGGCCAGCTCTACATCTCTTTAGTAGTGTCCTCTTGTGCTCCATTTGCACTGCTTCTACTCAGCCCCAACTCTGGGGAGCCCGCCACGGAAAGAACCCTTTTGCATCAATACTTTAGCTAGTATTTTAGGTGATTCAAGGCTGATTCAAAACCTTTTTTCATCCCTGCTTCTCTGGTGGGACCGAGCGAGCTCAGTCGAGCTAACTCCGGACCAAAATGAATGCAGGTCACTGATTGTTCAGGGGGAGGAGTCACTGGATCTCAGAAACTTTTCACAGATCCGCCATTTGCAGTTTCTTGGAACTCAGAGCAGCGGCTGGATCAATTTTTAAGATTTTAAAAACGATAATGCCATCTTGAAGTCCAGGCTTTTTTTTATGTTTGGTGACCGACGGCAAAATTTGAGCGAGTGGAGTCGCCGTGGAGGATCATACGAGCTGCCGACCCGTTGAAGCACACGAGGCCGCATGGTGGACGTAGACGTTGCGCTTTGACTCTCTGTGAAACAAAGATTAAATTTATTTGTTCAAATTAAACTTTCTTATTTGAAATGTGAAGTGCAAATTAAAATGCATGTGCACTCACATCATAAAACCTAGGATATTGTCTGCTTGGTCTCATTTTGCATCCACTGTATTTTGTCCAAACAGCACGGTGGTGAAGTTGGTAGAGCTGCTGCCTCTCAGCGAGCTGGTCCCTGGTTCAAATCCTGGTCCGGGGGTCTTTCTGGGTGGAGTTTGCATGTTCTTTCTGTGCTGCGTGGGTTTTCTCCGGGTACTCTGGTTTCCTCCCACAGACCAAAAACTTGCATGCTAGGCTGATTGGTAATGCTAAATTGTCCCTAACTGAGAGAGTGAATGTTATTTATTATTATTATTTTTTAATTAATTAATTTTTTGTCTCGTTTGTCCATATATCCCTATGATGGACTGGAGACCTGTCCAAGGTTTCCCCCGCCTCTTGCACAGTAATGGCTGGCCATGGGCACCAGTGACCCCCGTGACCTGAAAAGGAAGAAGTGGGTAAAAATGGATGTATGTATTTAGTCCTAATCTCAAACCTCTGCTTTAGAAGTTTTTATCACATTGTGTCTTAAAGCCGCCGGAGTCCTGCGTGATTGTTCACTGATCCATACTGAACAAAAGGTTAAATCCACACCAGCAATCTGCTGCAGTTGTGTTCTTGTCTGAAACGCAGAGTTCTTTCAGTGCAATTGGACTCTGGGAGCAACCTCAGAGGAATAATTGAGGTTGTCACATCAGAGATTTAACACCTCCACTTGAGGGTGACTCACTCTTATAAATTGACTCGATGAGCCACAGGAGAAAGATAAAATATGCACGTGGGTCCTTGTTCTGGTTGTTGTCTTCTTCGGCACTCGGATGAGTCGAAGAGTTGCTGAAGAGGAGCCTATCTGTCAAAGTAATCCACCACAGGAGTCTTAACAGTTTTTACAGGAATGCAGTTGACCCGTGGCCTTTTTCAGGCCAGAGTTTAAACTGACATCTTGTGACAAAATGTTTTGGTCACATCCTAAAAATAACTTTGTGAGCTCATGAGATATGTAGGGCTGGACGATATGGATAACCTTTTATCACGATATACAGTATTTATTTGTTTCTGTCAATAACAATATAATTCAATATAGATATTAACAATATAAAAGTCTCAGAAAAACTGTACCAACTGTACAAATAAATTGTTCACCTTTTATTGTATTTAGCCTTCAAAAAATTTAAAATCACCATCAAATACTGTAAACATAAAACTGTCAATTGTGTCAATGTTAATAGTTTTTACTTTAAACTACAACATAACCTAACCCATGCAGCAAGTTTCTCTTTTGCTACAGCTGCGGGGTGTTGTTACAGGGACACATTGGCTCAAACCTTTATTGTGCTTCATTTTGTGACTCATCATATTCTATCAAGTGGAACAAGTTAAATGTGTTCCCACCGCTAGTTGCAACGACTCTCCGTCACATTTAGCAGCACACTGAAACCTGCAGTTTATGGGATCTTAAGATGGCCAAACCACTTTCACACTGCCAAATTAGCCTTTCCTCTCATCAGTTATGTAATCTGCTTTCTCTTCGCTTGTTCAGTTACATTTTGACAGTCATGGGCACTCATTTTGAAGTGAAAACTTAACACGTGTTGGAGATTAGCCTCGCCTAGCCTGCTACCACTAACGCCTTCTGTACTCGAGCTCTGCGTAACATCTACGTCACCATGCACTTGGCGTAATTGTGTCGTGGCTTTCTGTTCAGGTTGAACTGGAGCGGCCGCTTCAACTCGAACACTGTAATCATATTAAAATATCGAAAATGTGCTTAAAAGTCGTATCATCGTTATTGAGTAAAAGTATATTGTGACATGTATCATGTCGAATTGTTGTCCATAGTGATATCACAAGTAGTCACACTCAGTTGGTCATGAATGACTCTCGGCTACTACTCCTTCATATTTTAGCCAAATATCTGAGTATTTCATTTTTGTCCAGTGTTTAATGAGATTTTACTAAAAGACAGGGTTTACTCCTACTGGTTGTTGGCAAGATTTTAATCAGAGTTCCTGCGTGATTTGTTTGCACTCAAAATATATGTTATGTCAGTTACAGCTACTATCAAAGTTATCCACCTTCTTCCTGGTGGCTCTACTGTATAAATGATGATGGGTAAAACTTCCTGTCAGACAAGAAGTAGCAGTGAGCATTGGTTAACCATGATAACAGAGGATGGACCGTAGGTTATTTGAAAGTAATTTGCATTCAGTTTAGCAGATAAAATGAAAGTTACATATGTAACTACGGTTCTATGAATCCCAGATGACCGTCAGAGGGCGGTGCTGAAAGCACTGAATGTTCTCTTCGCGCGTGTGTTGTTTGAGTAATAATATCAAAAAAGTGAGACACGTGTGTGACACAGATGACCAATCGGAGGCTATCTAGCTTGTCGTCATCTGCAGCTCTGCTCCTACAGAATCTTCTCGCAAAAAGCAAGAATTCTGAGTGACAGATAAGCTCTGGCGGTCATCCGGGATTCATAGAACCGTAGTTACATATGTAACTTTTGTTTAATTTCATCCCTCCTGACCGCACTGAATGACCAATACCAACAATGTCACAAGGAATCCTGAGCACATACCTCACTGAGGAGGTCCAGATGACCCTTGCAGAAGAACCTGGCCCAGGGGATGAGGGGTGGCCACGTTTACCCTGTAGAATCTGGTAAACGTGCTTGGGGAAGCCCATGATGTGGCAGCACATATTGCTTCCAGCGGAACCTCTCTCAGGGCAGCCCAGGAAGCGGACATGCTCCTTGTAGAATGAGCCTTCCCACTGACCGGCAGGTGGCTATGCCCTGCTGCATAGGCGTGGCAGATGACATCCACGATCCAGTGGGAGAGGCATTGCTTGGAAAGAGGATAGCCCAAACTAGGGCCCCCATAACACACAAACATATGGTCCGAACGTCGTATAACAGCAGTGGCTGCAACATATGTCTCAAATGCTCTCACTGGGCGCAATAGTCCAGACCCCTCACCAGTCTTAAGCTGAAAACATGCCAGCCTTAACGGTTGGTTACAGTAAGAGTGAGATAACTCCTTTGGCACAAATGCAGTGTTCGGCCATAAGGTAACATCAGAGCCCTCAGGGCTCCACCTGAGACATGAAGTGCTGACTGAGAGAGCATGTAGCTCGCCAAGCCTCTTGCTAAGGTAATAGCCAGCAGAAAGGCCATCTTGCATGAAAGCCACTTGAGGTCCGCTTGCATCAGAGGCTCGAACGGAGGGCGGCACAGAGCAAGAACCAAGGACAGCTCCCAACTTGGTGCTCGTGTAGCTGTCGGTGGGTACAACCTACGGGCACCACGCAGAAAGAGAGAGATGAGATTATGGCTTCACACCATACGGCCATTGATGCCGGCGTGATTAGATGATATTGCCACTACATAGACATAGCGTTGAAGGAGAGCAACCCTTGGCAAGGAGAGACTGGAGAAACTTCGGATGGTGGGTACTGTACAGGAGACTGGATCCTCACTGCTCAGACATGATGCGGAAAAACAAGACTCCGTTTCCATCCTGCTGACGAGTAGAGGGTGCCCTGGCGCAGGATGGTGCGTCTGACGGGGCTCAACTCCAGTCAGCTGCTGTCCTAACCTTGCAGTAGCCACACCCACGGCCGAAGACATTGAGGATTAGGGTGCCAAATCAGTCCCAACCCCCCAACCCCCAGCTGAGACGGCAAGTCCCTCCTGGTCAGAAGACACCATGGGACATCCTGACATAGACTCCATAGCAGTGTGAACCATGGTCGTGCTGGCCAATATGGGGTCACCAGTAGCATCCTGTGGCCCTCCTTGAGGACTCTGTGAAGGGTTGGCCAAATCAGAGAAAGGGACAAAGGCATATAGAGGGTTCCTTGGCCAAGGATAGGCCAACATGTCTTCGCCCAGTGCATCTGACGTCCCAGTAGGAGAGTATCTTAGGGGACACAGAGTCCACCCTTTGTTACAACCAGGTCTACTTCTGCCTGACCAAAACGGTCCTAGATCATCAGCACTATGTCGCTGTGGCAAGGCCACTCTCCCGGAGCGGACTCCTGGTGGGAGAGGAAGTCTTGCGACCTGACTGTGTCGCCCTGGTAAGTATGTCGCCCGCAGGTTGGACAGACGAGAGGCCCATTCCAAGGGCTCTCGGGGAAACTCTCACAAGCTGTATTGACCTTGTGTCTGCTGGTGGTTGATGTGGTAGACGATAGAGGTGTTCATCTGAATGAGAGCATGCCCTCCCTCCAGATGGGGCAGGAAGTACCTGAGTGCCAATGTGCTACATGTAGCTCTAGCACGTTTATCTGGTTGGAGCAGTCCTTTGACCCCCAGCAGCCATGAACTGCTTTGTGTTGCCACACAGTGCCCAATCCCCTGTAGCTGGCATCTGTCGTGCCTACTTCCCTACAGTACACTACCACTCCCATGAGGATACCCCTGGACCAATAATCTTTGTCCTTCCGTGAAGTGAGGACCTGAAGACCTGACCATGTTACTGCAAGCCTGAGTGGCCTGGCATCCAGGCAAAAGCTGTTGAGCCGACTCTGTAATGGGCAAAGTGGCAGCAGGCATAAGGGTACCGCTCGAGTGGCTGATTGCAGTTTGCCTAGTAATTACCAGAAAGCAACATAGGGGAGCTGCTTTCCCAGCCTGAACCGACTGACCAACTGGAATATGTCGCCCACTCTTGAGTGGATGGGCAAGCTCTCATGGAGGGTGAATGCAAAATCACCCAAGAAAGGTGTTCGTTTGGAAAAGGATCAGGCAGCTCTTTTCCAGGTAGACATTAAGGCCCAACTGGGACACCTGAGCGAGCATGCGGGTCATGTTACGAATGGCACAGGCCCGAGATGTGGCGCAAAGAAGCCGATCATCTAAATACGTCAGAACCTTCACTCTGAAGGCCTGCAGTGGAGAGCAGGCTGCCTTCACGCACAAAGTGAACACCCGCGAGGAAATAGAGAGTCTGAATGGGAGTACCGGGCACGCGCGCGGGGGGGCAAGAGTCCGTGGTTCGAACCTGCCCATTTGATTGGTGAACCGACTCACGAAGACCCGCATTGGGTCTTTGTTGACCCTCACGAAAATACTAGGATCAGCCGACGCTTTCACCAATCAGTACAAGGTCAGAGCTAGTAAGCCTAGCACAGCCTAAGCATTATGATGCCATTGATAATGATTAGAAGGTGGAGGGGGGAAGGCGTGAACACACACTTTCATCAATTAAATCAAGGGCAAAGCTAGTAAGCCTAGCTCAGCCGAAGCGTTATGATGCCGGTGAGAATGACTGGAAGAAGGGGGCGCGAACGCACACCTTCACCAATTAAAACGACATCAGAGCTAGGAAGCCTAGTTCAGCCTAAGTGTATGATGATGGTGAGAATGATTACGGGGGGGAACGCACGCCTTCACCAATCAAAACAAGGTCTGAACTAGTAAGCCTAGCTCAGCCTAAGCGTCATGATGCTGTTAAAAAAAAGGGCCAAACTGAGAGAGGCTAGTCTAGGCCAACCATATGAGGTTGGTAAAAAAAAAATGATTGAATAGGAGGGTGCGCGAATGCTCGCCCTCATGAGTAGAAACTAGACCAGAACACCGCTTGCTACATAATTAAACTTCAGAGCACAATCCAAACAGACCACACAGTTGGAAGCCTCCACAGCAGACAGTGCTGCTAAAAAGGAAGATAGAATTAAAGGTTACTTAGACGTTGAATCTCACACACACAGTAGTCGACTGCGCAAGCGGATGGTGCCACTAACCAATGCAAAATGGAAGTAAAGGCTACTCGCGTATTGAATCCCACACACACTGTAGTCGTCTGCACAAGCGGACAGCGCCGCTAACCAAGGCAAAATGAAAGTAAAGACTACTCGTGTGTTGAATCTCTCTCATGGTAGTCGTACCACAAGTGGCTGGCCCGCTAACCAAGGCAAAAAAGAAGTAAAGGTAAAAAGTCAAGACTACTCATGTGTAATCTTACACGGTAGTCGCCTCACAAGGCGGACAGTGCCGAAACCAAGGCAAACAAAAGTAAGAGTACTACATGTTGAATCTCACACACACGGTAGTTGCCTCAATAAGCAGGTGAAGCTGTTAACCTAGGCAAATAAAATAAGACTACTCGCATGTGAATCACACACATGGTAGTCGCCTCACTCACATTTGAATCACACACATGGTAGTCGCCTCACTCACATGTGAATCACACACATGGTAGTCGCCTCACTCACATGTGAATCACACACATGGTAGTCGCCTCACTCACATGTGAATCACACACATGGTAGTTGCCTCACAAGGAGGTTGGCGCCGCAACCAAATCAAACAGAAGTAAGACTACCCACGTGTTCAATCTCACAGACCTGGTAGTCCTCTCACAAAGCGGGCAAAGCTGTTAACCAAGGTAAACAAAAGTAAGACTACTCACATGTTGAATCTCACAGCGGTAGTAAACTCTACAAGCTGATGGCGCCGCTAGCCCAGGTAAAATAAATGGACGACTACTTGCCAGTGTTGAATCACAAACACAGTAGCCAAAGCTGCAAGTTGGAAAAAAGACGAAAAGCCATCAAAGTCTCCAACGAACAGGAGAAATGCCTTGAATGAAGGCTAAACTGTTGTGGCCCCTTGGAGGGCAAACACACTGCTCCGGCCAGCGGGCTGTCGGGCCTCCGGCGACGGTGGAAAGATCCAAGGGGCTGAGGCCCTGGATTGAGCCACGTGCAAGAACAAAATGGAGCAGAGCTGCAGATGACGATCATCTAGGTCACACACGTGTGACTTTTTTTGATATTACTCAAACAGCGCATGCACAAAGGGAACATTCAGAGCTTTTAGCACCGCCCTCTGGCAGTCGGGAGGGATGAAATAGAATTCTGTTTCTGTTTTGTTCAACAACCATAAAGTTTATTACAATAGCCGTGCTGAGTTTAGGTACTTGTTGTGTTTGCGGGTGCTGAACAACCAGACCAAACTAAATCAGTGGCTACAACAACAGAGTTTGAACACAGAGCCAAAACAAAAAAAGTGTTCCTGTGAAGAGGTATAGTTTCATCTCCTACCTACAGATGAGGAATTAAAGATCCACTGACGTGATTTTTCTACTATTCATCAAATTGCTCAAAATATATATATTTTATCATTTAAATATGTTAGTTTTTGCAAACAAAATGATAAATCACTTTAATTTTGCTTTAAAAGTGATTTTGAACTTCAAGCTGTGTTTAATCGTGGGAAATCCGTTTACACCCGAACGCACCATCTGTGATGTAATGTCCAGAGTTGAGGCAGAGCTCTGAGCTTGTCACGGTGTGCGCAGCTCCACATGAAGGTCAGTCTGATACAGCATCAGACCTAAATTAGATCCTGTTGTTTCTTGTTCCATCACCCAAACTATTTTCTGCTTCCCAAAATGAAGACAAATAGCTCAAATCTTCACATAGATTGATAAATTAGTCAAGTTTTAAAATGTCCGCTATTGAAGAGACTGGAGCCCTCTGCCTCTCACTCTGGACATTACGTCACAGATGGTGCGTTCAGGTGTAAACGGATTTCCCATGATTAAACACGGCTTGAAGTTCAAAATCACTTTTAAAGCAAAATTAAAGTGATTTATCATTTTGTTTGCAAAAACTAACATATTTAAATGATAAAATATATATATTTTGAGCAATTTGATGAATAGTAGAAAAATCACGTCAGTGGATCTTTAAGAAGTATGTGGCTGAAAAATGTGAACTTAAAGGTGCTATGTGTAACTTTCTGTAGAACTGCAGAACTTAGAAAAATTTTCAACAGGCAAAGCATTCTGATCCCTCCCCCTCAGAGCCATATATGGCTCTGAGAGGGAGGCTCTGCTGAAATTCAAATTCAAGCTCTGTTTTTATTGGCTGGTTAACAGCGGGTCACTCTGTGTTTTTAGTGTTTTTATAAATGCTGATAGAGAAGCAAGGGGACTATAGTTTTTTTCAGAGATTACTTTGTCTAACATCAGTTTGTCAGTAGATAGTGACAGAGTGAAGAAATAGGTTAAAAATATATTGTTAGAAAAGTTAGTCTGCATTACAAAGTTACATAGTGCAGCTTTAAAGAGACCACCCAAAACCCTGTATATGAGCTTATTTCACTTTGTTGACAAATGGCCGATGGAGGAAAACCTGCATCCTACTTTGTGTCTGGACTACAAAAACACCCGGAGAAGAGATGCTGGATCCTCAAAAAGATTGAAAACTGACGAGAATATCAGGGAGGATTTCAAGTGTATGGAGGACACAGCATTATAGTATTTGTTCATCTTCAGTTTTATGATTTACTCTGTAATTAACCCAAGCTCAGTGATGGAGGACTTTAAGGCTTTGGCTGGACTCTTTGTCTGCTTTAAAGGTTCAGTATGCAGTTTCTGTAGAACTGCAGCACTTAGAAATATTTTCAACAGGCAAAGCATTCTGATCCCTCCCCCTCAGAGCCATATATGGCTCTGCCCCCTTGTGGTCTGTTAAATTTCAAATTCAAGCTCTGTTTTTATTGGCTGATTCAAATTCAAGCTCTGTTTTTATTGGCTGGTTACAAACTCTGTTTTTATTGGCTGGAAAATGGTGGGTCACCTTTTCTTTTTAGAAATGCTTATTTACCACCTGGAGAAGCAAGGGGACAATATTTTTTTTAATTTTTTTTTCAGAGATTACCTGGCTAACATCAGTCTGTCAGGAGGTAGTGACAGAGTGAAGAAATATGTTCATAAAAAAAGCTACATACTGAAGCTTTAAGGTCAATAAGATTATGTCCCACTTCTTTTAACAAAACACCACAGACCTTCTTGCTGTCTGGATACTAATACACCTCAGAGCTTTTCAGGTTGTTCATCGCTTCATTGTCAGAAGAACCGAGTCAATGAAGTAGTTAAATGTGCTAGTAGATGTAACCTGCAGCCACTTCTTCAGGTCCTCCTCCATCCCTCGTCCTCAGCAGACTGGGGTACAATTACATTGTCCTGTTTGAGCTCTGACAGGTGGTGTTCCTACATGTTTAAATTAAATCCATAGTGCTTGGAGAAACATTAGCTCGTACTGTTGGCACATAAACAAATGCAGCTTCTGGTCTGCGCTGGAAGTCGACTCATGCCCATAATTCACACAAGGCACCATGGGGTTATAATGAGGTGGACAGGTTAATATCTGTAAAAATGACAGAGTCAAAACCTTTATTTTTATTTTTTACATTGCTTCTTCAGCTCAGTTGTTTTTCTCAACAATTCTCTGAGTTTCAATAAAATGTATCCAGTGGTTCATGATATCTTTAGCTAAAAGGCAAACCTTCATCTTCCTGAGCCTTTTGGCAGCTGGTGCTGATAAATAGTGACTGTGCAGAGTGAGTGAAGTCAGAACCTGAGCAAATCCAGCGGTGGATTTGTTTGTGTGCTTGTATGTGTAATCCAGGGTTTATAATCCTGGTCTCGTGCTGCTGCATCTCTTCCACTCTGGATTATATCCCCTCTGCTCTTTGTTTCCCTCTGTCCTGTATTCGTTGGAGCCTGCAAAGAGAAGGTGCTGCTGGAGAAACAGCAGGGAGGCTAAAAGAGGGCGTGACCCTTTGGGTTTTCAGCATCTGCTTTATTTTTCTCTTTAATTTTTTGCTTGTCCTTGTAAACGTATAAAAATTCATTTAATTCTTGAAGAATGAGCAGTTCCTGATTGTTTTGGCCTCACAGAGTGGTTTTTGCAGGGGGATCTGTCTCATGGCATTTGTGCACTTTCTTTGAAAGATGCTCTGAGTTACTGTTTTTGGACAACATTATAAATAAGAGAAACAGACTTCACATTTGAGAAAACTAAACAATAGTCCTCCTCACACTCTGTGAGGGAAATACATTTTTGTTTGCTTGTTAGTTTTTATGTCAGTCATGTTGGAGCAGCAAGAAAACATAATAATAATAATTTGTCACATTTGTCATCTGTGTATGTTCCCATACTTGACAGACGAAATTGGTCTTCTGCATTTAACCCAACCACCACCAGGTGGTGCAGTGAGCAGCGTAGTCGCGCTCGGGGAGCTGGGAAAATGGATGTGCACTCATAGACATACTGTCACTCTCTACCTCACTCATACAGGAGTCATACAGGTGCCCTCTGTTGATAGGCAATGACATGAGACCCACCCCCAGTTCGACAGGTGACTGATGGAAAACTTTATTTTCCTCTCTTAGTTGTTGTATTTTTAACAGGGTAAATAAATCACAAAGTTAAATCAGGTCATCTGGACAGTTTCTCTTTGGGAAAAATGTTTTGTTTTTTTGTCCAAAAGATTTCATCAGTCTGAGGCCTGCCAACAAAATCTGTCCTCTAAATAACACGTCATTGATGTGTTTCAAACCAGTCTGCTGTGTTCACAGAAATCTGCTCCACACATGCAAAAGAGACAATCGGTCCAAAACACTAAACCATCAGTGCACAACAATCAAATGCTATAGGCTAGTTCAGCTCTCATACCAAACATCTCCTTAGTCCACATACTTGCACAAGAAAGTGGATCCGCTGACAGCTTGTGTGCAGCTCATGTTGTCAAAGAAGCAAATGAACATGAAAGCAACTCAGGAAATCCCACTTCTCCTCAGGCTGAGTGTCTACAGAAGGACCTGACCCCAAATCCCACCCTCCTCTCTCTGTAATCTGTTAAAGGAGAGAGGAGAGCCTGGCTGTCTGGCAGATAAAACGGCACAGGACCTCCCTGACATTAATGTGCACATTAATGAGGCTAATGATGGCATGGTTCTGGTTCTGTTTTAATCAAGGTAATAGAGAAGATGTGCCGCCACTTTGGTGTGGGGGATAAAAGCGCGTGGCACATATACGGAGGCTGAGCCTCTCTGCAGGCGTCGCGGGTTCACGTCCCAGACCCGACGAGCTGTTTCTGCAGTGTCTTTCCCTTCTCTCTACCCGTTTCACCCTCTCCCTCTGCAATAAGCCCCGTACGGGCCACCAGATGAAGTAAACACGAGGGAGCCACCATATTGTATCTTTAAACACATACGGTGCCACCCAGATGTAAAGGATTTTAGCAGGGGTCAGTATTAAGCTGACCTCTTTATCCTTAATTAATTTACTTATTCAGATTAAATAGTAATTTCACGGATTCTTTTCTTTTTCAGTTTACCCAATATTTCTGTGATCTTTATGATGGATAAATAAATAAAGCCATAGAGTGACAATGGACAAGTTAACTTTGTTGGTATGCCAAAGACACTACCATTTATTTAAAATAAATCAACTAAATAAACACCATTACACTTGATTGACATGATTTCACTTTCTTTCAAATTAACACGTCAGCACAGTTAAATTACAACACAACAGACATAAATACTGGATGTTAACATATTTTGTCTGAGGGCTCTTTAGCTTAAATATAGTTTCCAGCTTAGAAATGGAGATGGAGAAATTTAAGAAGGAGAGGTTAAAGGAGGAAGTTATTTATCTTGAGGGTAACCAGAAATGACACTTTCCATCCGACTTCTGCTAAACCTCAGGTACGTTTGTAAACAGCTCTTTACCTTTTGACGACAGCCCGGTAAGAGAGAAGACCTTGTAGCTTTTCAGATGCACGGGTCCTTGTGGGAACCAGTACCTCTGAGCAGGTTATTCGTTTACCTTCCAACGTCTCCTGGTTTCGCGTTGGTCATCAGAAAATGCGTCGGCTCCTGGCCTCTGACTTCAAGATAACTATTCCATGAAGGAATAAACAAAGTTTTGAGCTTACGCTCGTTCGAAGTGGACTCATAACAACATGTTATTAGTCCTTAGCTGGATGACGTGCCCTTAGCGTGTGACCAAACGTCCATCCAGCTCTTTGGGAAAAGTTCACATCTCTTTGAAGTTCCCAGCAGACTCATCCGTTCCAGCAACAGCTTAGAACTTTTAGGAAGGAACTGAGATGAAGCGAGACTTGTCTCTTTTTCATTGGTCTGTGGACCAGTCGAGCAGTTCACTTGCCGTTATCACGACCCAAGGTTACAGCCAGAGCAGAGGGAAATTGTTTAGGAAAAGTTTCCGAGTGAAGAGACTTTCAGACGCTAGATGAGAGTTTTAGCTGAAACTCAACAAAAACAATTTCTGTGTAAGTCAGTTTGACCTTTTATCTGAACTTTGACACCCTTTCATTTGATCAAGTAACACAGTCATGCTTCATATTAAAAGAATAACAGCATATAACATATATCATGAAAATGACAAAAGTTATTCTTTTGATTACATTAGAATAAAATCAAAGATAGAAATAGTCTCTTTTGGTGACTATGTTCTCAGATTACAACTAATGGAATAATTTGTAGTAAATGTCTTGCTTTACTGAGAGGTCAGTAAAGGTCATCACTGGACAGTTCAAAAACCTTAGTTTGACCCTGGGTAGGTCCACTACACCACTAGAGCCCAAAAATGTAAAAAAAAAAATAATAAAAAAGTAAAATAAAGATAATAGAGAGAGTAAGACAAAGCTGCAGTCTTGGCGTAGCAATGGCGTAGAATATTTTTGACCGAAGCAAGAGTTAAAGCCAGTACAACAAATAGAAGAATAGAAGAATATCCTTTCTCCCTTGAGCATCAAGTGTCCTGCATCTGCTTCACATACTTAAACTTCATGCATCAATACTTTATGTGCAGCTGAAACGACAAACGTTTTCTGGGAGGGAGGTATTTTCTTCTCCTGGCTGTATCACAAACAAAGATAGCAATGTGCTTCAGGATGAAGACACCTTTATGGTACATCCAGACCGAACGCGATTTAAACTGCAGGAACGTCCAGTTTACATGCAAAGTCAATGGGGGACGCACCTCCAGGCGCCTCCTGGCGTCTGGCGTCAGGTCGCGTGCGTGTTGAGCGTGCTGGAAAAGCGTTTTCCGTGCACGTGAACCCGCGTCGCCTCCAAAGCACGCCTCCAACATGCTGAAGATTTCGCCGTTCAAACTTTCAAACGCCGCTCAACTCTACCTGATTGGTTGGTGTGTCAACCAATCAGGGAGAGTCGGGGGAGAAGAGAGGGGGTCAGGGGGAGAGTCCCTATGTGACGCGGAAACCAGTGACGCGGAAACCATTGCGCATGTGACGTATTGTTTGTGGAACACAGAAAAAACCCGCGGAGTCATGGAATATGGAAGAGAAACTCATTGTAGCTGTGTGTTCGCGACAATTCCTTCACGACCAGTCAAGTCTGCTCCACAGAGACAGAAATAAAGAGCTCCTCGCCTCGCGGAGTGCATTGACGACTCGGTACACCGGTAAGCTCCTCCCACACACCCCGCAGCAGCAGGGTTGCCAGTTAAACATGAATTTTATTTATTTTTATTTATTTTTTTACCCCTTTTCAGTGCAAATGTTCACTAAACTCAACACACTATTAATCTTATCAGACCCTCACGCAGCAAATATGACAGTTTGGGTAAAAAAAAAAAAATAAGCAACAGTACTAGATGATTCATTAATTCTTATCTGGCAACCCTGCGCAGCAGTTTTCGCATCAGTTTCGCTTCTGGCTTTTTGGTCTGGACACAAAGTGCGTCCACTTGCGTGCGTGAGGAGCATTTTGGAAGTTGAAAATAGGTTCGGTGTGAATCCACCATTACTACTTATGTCTTTTGGCTTTTCCTTGTTCAGTTGTTGCCACAGCGTGCCATCCTCTTCCATCTCACTCTGTCCTCTGCATCCTCCGTCTTCACTCCACCCATCTCCATGTCCTCTCTAACTGCATCCATATACCGTATGTCCTCTTTGGCCTTCCTCTTTGTTTTTTTGTGTGTTTTTTTCTTCCTGGCAGCTGCATTTCTAACGTCCTTCTACCAATATACCCACTGTCCCTCCTCTGGACACAGCCTTCTCAGTAACTTTCTGAGTAGGAGGCTAACGGCTCAGATTAGGAGGCTGGAGTCCTTTTCCAACATAAACGCATCAATGTTCTGTTTGGTGAAAATGTTGGTGAATCTTTAAAAATCTCTCAAACCCCATGATTCACTCCAGCTCTCACCTAGTTTTAATTGCGCTGAACTCAATTTAACTTTGGCATTGTTTTTCTTCTTCACCTGTCTTACCTGTCCTTTAGATTTTTTTATACTTGACAAATAACAGAGCCTCTGTCAGAAAGCAGGGGGGAGGTTGTTTATCTGTTTGACAGGGGTGAGGGGTGAAAGCAGAGGCTGATGGGGATTTTTTGTTCCTAAGATTCAAGGATTCAAGGTTCTTTATTGTCATTCACATCACATGTGGTACATGAGATGGATCAAAATTGTGTACACAGTCCCTGTCACATTCAGCAATAGCAAAAATATAAAATTTAAAAAGAAACCGTAAATAAGGATTAAGATGTCAACTAAGACATATGCTAAACGAACGTCCAACAGGTACGGTAAAAGGTCTAAGATATACACTATTCACTAAAAGTGCAAAAACAATACACCGAACAGCAGCATGATTCTCATAGGTTCTGTTTGGCTATAACTTAAACGCTTAATGCGAGTGTAACGCTCATTAAGGCTAGGCGCCTGACCACGGCCAGATATATTAATAGGCAGTCAGAAAGGTTCAGCTAAGGAGCCTGTTGTGTGAATAAAAACACCATCACACAGAAAGTAAGTTTAAGATTTTGTATTGCAAATGCTTAGAAATGGAATTTATAAAAATAATAGTTGTAATGATAATTTTCTTTCAGCATAACCAAAATAGACAAAATACACATAACAAAACAGACAATGATTTCAACCTAGAGACAAAATACACACAACAAAACAGACCCTGATTACCGTACACCCAAGAGTTCTTTTTTTCCCCTATTTTAAATCAGTCCATCCATCCATCCATCCATTTTCTTCCGCTTATCCGGGGTCGGGTCGCGGGGGTAGCAGCCTAAGTAGGGAGGCCCAGACTTCCCTCTCCCCAGCCACTTGGAGCAGCTCCTCTGGGGGAATCCCAAGGCGTTCCCAGGCCAGCCGAGAAACATAGTCCCTCCAGCGTGTCCTGGGTCTTCCTCTGGGCCTCCTCCCGGTGGGACATGCCCGGAACACCTCCCCAGGGAGGCGTCCAGGAGGCATCCTAACCAGATGCCCGAGCCACCTCAACTGGCTCCTCTCGATGTGGAGAAGCAGCGGCTCTACTCCGAGTCCCTCCCGGATGACTGAGCTTCTCACCCTATCTCTAAGGGAGAGTCCAGACACCCTGCGGAGAAAACTCATTTCAGCCGCTTGTATCCGAGATCTCGTTCTTTCGGTCACAACCCAAAGCTCATGACCATAGATGAGGGTGGGAACGTAGATCGATCGGTAAATTGAGAGCTTTGCCTTTCGACTCAGCTCTCTCTTCACCACGACAGACCGGTACAGCGCCCGCTTCACTGCGGACGCTGCACCTATCCGCCTATCGATCTCACGCTCCAGTTTTCCCTCATTCGTGAACAAGACCCCGAGATACTTAAACTCCTCCACTTGGGGCAGGACCTCCTCCCCGACCCGGAGAGGGCATGCTACCCTTTTCCGGCTCAAGACCATGGCCTCGGATTTGGAGGAACTGATCCTCATCCCGGCCGCATCACACTCGGCTGCAAACCGCTCCAGCGAAAGCTGTAGATCACGATCTGATGAAGCCAATAGGACCACATCATCTGCAAAAAACAGAGAAGCGATTCTAAGGCCACCAAAACGGATCCTCTCAACACCTTGGCTGCGCCTAGAAATTCTGTCCATAAAAGTTATGAACAGAATCGGTGACAAAGGGCAACCTTGGCGGAGTCCAACTCTCACTGGAAACGAGCCTGACTTACTGCCGGCAATGCGGACCAAGCTCTGACACCGGTCGTACAGGGACCTAACAGCCCATATCAATGGGCCTGGTACCCCATACTCCCGGAGTACCCCCCACAGAACCCCCCGAGGGACGCGGTCGAATGCCTTTTCCAAGTCCACAAAGCACATGTAAACTGGTTGGGCAAACTCCCACGCGCCCTCCAGGACCCTGCTGAGGGTGTAGAGCTGGTCCAGTGTTCCACGACCAGCACGAAAACCACACTGCTCCTCCTGAATCCGAGGTTCGACTATCCGACGGACCCTCCTCTCCAGAACCCCTGAATAGACCTTACCAGGGAGGCTTAAGAGTGTGATCCCCCTATAGTTGGAACACATCCTACGGTCCCCCTTTTTGAATAGGGGAACCACCACCCCAGTCTGCCAATCCAAGGGAACTGCCCCCGATGTCCACGCGATATTGCAGAGTCGCGTAAGCCAACACAATAGGCCGTCAATAAATTTAATGAAAAGTAACTAAAATCAGTCCTTGATTGAATAATCCAGTTTACAGTTCATGATCCAGGGTAAATGTGTCCAGGAAAAACAATAATTTGGTGCAATTAAGTCCTACCGCACAGCTGCGGCATCCTGTAGCTCACCATCCTGGGTAGGAACAGGGGGTGAAAAAAAACCTGACCTAAACGAGGTCATAAATAAAACAAAAATTAGCACAACTATATACACAGGACTAGTTAAACATTCACAAAAAACAAATAAAATAATTCCAGCAAGTATTTTTCAAGAATCATTCAAATGAACTTAAACTCAAAGATCACATCAACATTACAGATCAAACCAAAGTTTCAGATCAAATTAAAGTTTCAGATCAAATTAAAGTTTCAGATCAAATTAAAGTTTCAGATCAAATTAAAGTTTCAGATCAAATTAAAGTTTCAGATCAAATTAACGTTACAGATCAAATTAACGTTACAGATCAAATTAACGTTACAGATCAAATTTTAAAGTGCACTTCCAAGTGTTATCCATATTTAATTCAATAAGAGTCAATTTAAGCTTAATTTACGTCAGTATTATATCAATAAACAAATAGTAATTTCTTTTGTTGCGCAACTCAAAAGAAATTAACCAATTCCAGATTTCTATAGGCCGTCAATAAATTTAATGAAAAGTAACTAAAATTATCCTTAAAAGATGAAATTACAAAAATCAAAGGCTCTATTCAATACTTTACGTATATATCTTCTATTCGGTCACAAACTTAACAAAAAAAAGAATGATCTTTCGATCACTAAGACCACTTCAAAGTCAAAGTCAACTTTATTGTCAGAACTGCAATATGTACAGGACATACACCGGACCGAAATTGCGTTTCTCTCAATCCCTCGGTGCAACAGTAAACATCTAAACACTAAACACTAAAACATTTAATAAACATAAGCATAAAATAGTAAAAGTGTAACACTGTCCTGAGTTTTTTCATAATAGTATAAAAGTATGAAAATTTACACCAACACTGAAACACCAAACACCCCTAAAACACCAAACACCCAATGAACATAAGCATAAAATGAAATAATAAAAGTGTAATACTGTCCTGAGTTTTTGCATAGTAGTATAAAAAGTATAAAAAGTATATCTATAAAATAAACTGAAGTTTCTAGCATTGACATTTGCAAAGAGTGGCACAGCAGCATATAAGTTAATGTACACAGTATATGTATGAGGTAGTTGATGTTGGTATAGAGGCAAAGTGGCATATGAAGTAAGGCACATAAGGCACATTTGGCATCCTTAGATAAGGCTAGTCAGAGAATGCTGTATATGTATCTGCAGTAGTGTAGATAAAAGTAGTGTAAATGTAAACAGTAGTAATAAATGTAAAGCAGTAGTAATAAATGTAATAATAAATGTAAACAGTATTAATAAATGTAAACAGTGAATGTAAACAGTAGTATGACTATAGGCAGTAATGTAGTACAAACATTAGTGCAAATATGAGAAGTAGTGCAAACTGAATGAGCACATGACCGAGAGTTTAGTGAATAACCCGTTTGATGACACAGAGTCCAGTGTTAAAATCTTTGTGTTGAGTGGTAATGTGTGAGAAAGTTTTTTGTGTTAAGGCAGTTCAAATGGGAGGGGAGGCAGAGCAGGCAGAGTGTTTAGCATTCTGACTGCCTGATGAACAGAGCTGTCTCTCAGTCTACTGGTTCGAGCCTGGAGACTCCTCAGTCTCCTCCCTGAT
Source organism: Garcialebias charrua (assembly GCA_038048925.1). Classification (NCBI taxonomy): domain Eukaryota; kingdom Metazoa; phylum Chordata; class Actinopteri; order Cyprinodontiformes; family Rivulidae; genus Garcialebias; species Garcialebias charrua. The sequence goes on along the minus strand of JBBPBX010003019.1, from coordinate 27,592 downwards.
GGCAGCAGTCTAAAGCGGCTGTGTAGTGGGTGTGTGGGATCACCTGCCATGCAGTGGGCTTTCCGAGTGAGGCGTTTGCTGTGTAAGTCCTGCAGTGAGGGCAAGGAGGTGCCGACGATCTTCTCAGCTGCTTTCACGATGCGCTGGAGGCTCTTGCGGCAGGATGCAGTGCATGCACCAAACCACACAGTGATGCAGCTGGTCAGGACACTTTCTATGGCACCTCTGTAGAAGGTGCACATGATGGAGGTTGAAGCTCCAGCCCTTTTCAGCTTGCGGAGAAAGTAGAGGCGCTGGTGAGCCTTCTTGGCCAGTGCTGCAGTGTTCCTGCTCCAGGACAGGTCCTTTGAGACGTGCACTCCCAGGAACTTGGTGCTGTCCACTCTCTCCACTGCGGTGCTGTTGATGGTCAGAGGGGCATGTTGTGCATCCCTCTTCCTGAAGTCCACGACAATCTCCTTTGTCTTCTCCACGTTGAGAGTGAGATTGTTGTGTCCGCACCACAAGGCCAAGCGGCTCACCTCGTTCCTGTAGTCCGTCTCATCGTTGTTGCTGATGAGACCTACCACTGTTGTGTCGTCCGCAAACTTGATGAAGTGGTTGGAGCTGTACGATGGTGTGCAGTCGTGTGTTAGCAGGGTGAATAGAAGGGGGCTCAGCACACATCCTTGTGGGGCCCCTGTGTTCAATGTGATGGTGCTAGATGTGTTACTCCCGATCCGTACTGTCTGTGGTCTCCCGGTCAGGAAGTCTAGCAGCCAGTTACACATTGAGGTGTTCAGCCCCAGACTGTCCAGTTTATGGATGAGCTGTTGGGGGATGATGGTGTTGAATGCCGAGCTGAAGTCGATGAACAGCATTCTAACATAAGAGTCCTTCGTGTCCAGATGTGTGAGAGCTGTGTGGAGGGCAGAGGAGATGGCATCGTCGGTTGAGCGATTAGGTCGGTATGCAAATTGGAAGGGATCCAGGGAGGCAGGGAGGACAGATGTGATGCTTTTCATGACTAGCCGTTCAAAGCACTTCATCAGGATGGGGGTGAGTGCTACTGGGCGATAGTCATTGAGACATGCGGGCGTTGCCTTCTTTGGGACAGGGATGATGGTGGTGGCTTTGAAACAGGTGGGGACGATGGCCTGGCTCAATGAGATGTTAAAGATGTCCGTGATGTCCGTGACTTTTAATCTTAAATACATGGATGGAGTGGGCGTGTCGCCACCGTATTTCTATTTCATAAAAAAGAACCCAAATACGTAAGACAAACGACTCACCGTCGAGTGGTTGATGCAAAACACTTAATAAATTCCTCCGGTCCTGTTATTATGGCTTGTTACAGCGGGTTTCTCCCACGAGTTATGAAAACGCCGAGCTCAAGCAGCTAGCCACAGCGTTAGCAGCACAACTATGACGGAACACCCGAGCTCACCTCTGACCCGGAATTTAAAGCGTGCCGTCAATTTGTCCCTTTCAAAATAAAATACAGGCTAATTATTTTGTGCAGGTTACATGAGCACTAACATAAACTAAACTGACATAAACTAGAATTTATTCAAAACATGCAACAAAAATACAGAAACAAGGTACCAAAAGTGAAAAAGAAATAAATCTACAGCAGCATGGCCCTATTGGCAGAGTGGTTCTGATGATAGTGAGGTTTCTCTTGGCAACATACCATACCATTTTATTTATAAAGCACTTTAAACAGGAACAAGTCCACACCAACATGGTTCCATTGACTCCATGGTACTGTTAGCGGTGTGGTCTTGTTAGCAGCGTTAGGTCTTGTTAGCAGGTCCTTTCAGCAGCATGATGATAATAAGGACCGCAGCAGCTGCTCTCCAGAACTGGGTCCAGCAGACAGAAAACATCCAAGGTTCCCCTGCAGAACCAAGCAGGTCCGCAAAGTTCGGTCCGTGCAACAGATGGAGGATCTTTTTAGCAGTGTTGGCATGTCAGGTTAGCAGGTCCCATCAGCAGCCCAATGGTAATAGTGACCACAACAGCTGCCCTCCAAGACTACCCTCCAGAAAACGGTCTGGCAGATGGGAGAACACCCAAGGTATCCCCTTGGAACTGAACAAGTCTGTAGAGTTTGGTCCTTGCAGGCAGATGGAGAATCGTGGAAACGGCTCTCATGACAGGCCTAAGCCCAAGGTTAGAAGGACTGAACCTGTCTGCTATACCCTTGTCCGAAAAACAAAAAGTCAAAAATCTGGGAGTGATAATGGATCCTTCCATGAAACTCAACAGTCATGTAAACATGATCGTCAAATCCTGTTTTTTCCAGCTGAGGCGTCTGTCTAAGCTGAAGCCCATATTATCCAAAAAGCACCTGGAGACAGTGATTCACGCATTCATTACATCTAGGCTCGATTACTGCAATTCACTTCTGTTTGGCGTCAGTCAAGCCACCATTGCACGATTACAACTGGTTCAGAACGCAGCTGCCCGATTTTTAACCAGCACACGCAAAAGAGAGCACATTACACCAGTCTTGGCCTCCCTTCACTGGCTACCGGTTCATCTTCGAATCCAATTCAAAATTCTCATGTATGTCTACAAATCGCTGAACAGTCTCGCCCCCGCCTATCTCTCGGATCTGATACACCCATATGTCCCTCCACGTGCTTTGAGGTCAGAGGATCAGGTACTCTTAATAGTTCCAGAAACTCGCCTTAAGCGCAGGGGTGACAGGGCGTTCTCTGTAGCAGGCCCAAGACTCTGGAACGAGTTACCGCTGCTCATCAAACAGGCCCCCTCCCTCTCGGTTTTCAAATCCCGGTTAAAAACTCACTACTACTCCATCGCTTTCAATGCCAGCTGATTTGTATTGGATCGTTTGATTTATGATCTGCAATGTTTTTATGTTTTTCGTGTTGTACTTCATTGTCTGTGTTGCCTGTTGCGTGTTTGTTTGTCCAGCACTTTGGTGTGGACTTGTTCCTGTTTAAAGTGCTTTATAAATAAAATGGTATGGTATGGTATGGTATGAACCACGATGGCAGGATGGCACGTGGCAAAGCAGCGACAAAGAAAACTCTGTGTGTCGCAGTCATATCCGTACCCTGGATGCGCACTGAGATCAGGGTAGGGGAAGAGACGCAGCCGAGCTGCATTTGTACTGGCAGTTTAGAGCCGTGAGGGGCACAGTATGAAGGAAGAGGCAGCATGAGCAATGCTTTTATCTTTTTAGCTATATTGCGTTACGCCAGTACCTGTGGGGTGGTGGGGGGTGCACAGTTTGGTTCTGTAGTTCGGCGCACTCTGTTCTGTAAACGGCGTGTGGTGCCCCACTTGTATAATGGTAGGTAAAACATTGTACCGTTGTACAGTGTACTGTTATACCCCTACAAACTTATGTTTTATTGATGCTGATGAAGAAAATAATGCTTCAGAAATAACTAGGGGTGTAACGATACGCTAAAATCACATTTCGGTTCGGTTCAACTACAAGGAGGGCTTGGTTCGGTTTATTTTCGGTTTATTTTCGGTACAAAAAAAAGTACAAAATAAAGACTTACAAAATGTTTATTTTGAAAATATGCCAAAAATATGTTTTTATTGTATTGTAGTAATAAATAAAAGTGACCCATTTGGATGATATTTTAAATAAACGGCACTCTACAATAAAACTATTTTAACAAAAATAAAAATCTTAATAAATACAATAACAGTCAGAACCAGAACAATAAGCAGCAGCAGACTGTTTACAATCTAACCAAGTTTTTTTCCAGTAGCAGCAGTGTGGCTGTATTTGTCCTCATTAAATGGTAAATGGTAAATGGAGCTTGTTTATATAGTGCTTTCCAGCCCCCTGTGAGGAGCCCCAAAGTGCTTTACAATACCAGCCATCCACCCATTCATTCACACATTCATACACCGGTAGTGGTAGCCTGCCTTGCAAGGCGCCATCCAGACATACCGGGAGCAACTCGGGGTTAAGTGTCTTGCCCAGGGACACAACGACACATTGTGGGCGGATACGGGATTCAAACCTCCAACCTTCCGATTGGCGGACGACTGCCATTACCACTACACCACGGCCGCCCATTACTGTACTCACAACCTCTTCTTGGTGGGCCAGGTGCTGGAACAGTTCAGAGTTCAGTTCAGTCATCACACACTTCTTAGCTGCAGGTGATCTGGTCACCAGATTCTGGTGGATGTCTGTCCCTGAAGTGGAAGAAAAGAGCAGCTACCTTTGTCTCACACTGGAAATGAAAGACAAAAAATAAAAAAAAATAAAAACAAGTTAATAAGATTATGATTTTGAATAAAAAAGATTATTTAGATAATAATAATAATAAAAGAACAATACCTCTTCTTGAACGGTTGAAGCTCTCACTCATCATCATTAGGGCAGGGCTTTGCTCCAGGGCTTGTTGACAACATCAGTTTTAGTTTTTTCATAAAGTTCTGAACTTTTTGAGTGATAGGTGTTCGTAGCGAGGGTGAATAACTTTAAAGCCTGCGCATATAACAACATTCAGCCTTGGAATCATAGATTTAAAAACTCATAGTTTGTGTTATTGCTCTGGACTGATCTGATACCTGATAAAAGTAGTTTAAAGGCAGCCGCTGTTGTTGTTGGCTGTTGCAAGCTGCTTTTTCTTCGTTCACATTCCGATGACGTAGTTTCAAGCGCGTTCACGTGAGACGTTCGCTGCTGCAGAGCCAGTCTTGTGAAACAATGTCCACACAGCTTTGGATGTGCACGCTCGTTTTTTAACAAGAAACGTTCCCAAACAGGAGACCGCAGTGAGAAGCTAACGGCTAAGGGCTGCGCGAGCTGCGCGATAATAGCTCCGTGCTGAAACGCGCCAAGGAAATTTTGTTCCGCGGCGCATATATTAACGTTCAATGAGTGAAAAAATAACCGAAATGGTACGTAGGTGGACCGAACCGAACGTGACGTACCGAAACGGTTCGGTACACCCACTAGTACCGTTACATGCCTAGAAATAACTTAAATTGACATTGTTTGGCAGGAAATCAACTTGGCACTGGAGGTTCAGTACATACTTTGAACCACGGACTGCTGTGAGTCACGCATTGTTTTCTGTAAGTCCCTGCATGCTCGGGCTTGCAGGAGCAATAGTACACATCACTGTCTAGAATGTCAACAGAAAGGTGTGACACCACATTCCAGTTCCATTCCAGGGAAAAACTATGTTAAAAGCATGTACTTTGTGTGTGTGCTCACGCACAGTAAAATAATAGCAAGAGGGAAACATAGTTGCAGTCGGCCAGGGTTTAAGGCAGTCCTTCTCAAATAGTGGGTGCAGTGCGATGACTGATGGGGTGCACGTGTGACCCAGTTTTGAATTTTCTTATTTACATTTTGAAAGTAAAATGGCATAGAATAAAGTGTAATTGCACATCCACTACAGTAGGGGGCAGTGGTGTTGTTATTGTCAGACTGAGTGCGCGGAATAGATATATATATATATTTTTTTCACAGAGCAAGCCACACGGCACATAAGAAGTGTTATAAAGTGCACCGAAGATACATCATGGAAAAATATTTAACAGGGATGAAAAGAAAGGCGAAGAGAGACGAAGATGATGAGACAAACAAAGGTCACCTCAAAGCAAAGACGAGGAAATATGATGAAGCGTATGTAGCGCTTAGCTTCACTGTGACAAAGGTGGGAGATGAGGAAAGACCGGTGTGTCTGTTATGTCTTAAAATGTTGGCAGCGGACAGCACGAAACCTAATAAATTAAGACGTCACTTAACGACATTACACCCCAATCACGCTGATAAGCCGTTGGAGTTTTTTAACGAAAACGTGATGAACATTGCCAGCAATCATGCCGCTTTATGAACGCTACGTCAGAAAACCAGCGAGCACTGTTAGCCTCTCACAAGGTGGCGTACCAAATCGCTCACTGTAAAAAACCACACACCATAGCAGAGGAGCTGATACTACCTGCAGCATTAGACATGGTGTCCGTCATGCTGGATGACAAAAGTGCCGCAAAAATAAAAACTATTCCTCTGTCCAAGGACCCTGTTGCCAGACTTACAAATGACATTGCTAATGATCTTCAAGAACAGCTGGTAGATAAACTCAAAGACAAACGTTTTGCCCTACAATTTGATGAAGCAACTGACAGCAACAAAGACTGTTTGTGTCATTTGTGTCATTTTGAAATGACAACTCCCTGGGTGAGGATCTACTTTTTTGTAAATATGTAAAAAAACAGAGCCACGGCTGAAGAGCTATTCAAAATCCTGGAATGGGAGAACTGCATTGGAGTTTGCAGTGATGGTGCACACACCATGGCAGGGATGAGGAAAGGAGTTTAGGCTCTCATCAAAAAGGTCTCACCCAACGCTAAGTGGACACACTTTGTCATACATAGAGAAGCACTTGCTTCAAAGCACCTTTCCTCTGAATTAAATGAGATTATGACTGACATCATAGGTGTGGTCAATTTTATAAAGACCAGACCACTAAAAACAAGTCTTCTCTGCCATCTGTGAGGAGATGGGAGCTGAACACCAAGCTGTGCTGTTTCACAGTGAAGCACGGTGGTGGCTGTCATGAGGTAAAGTTTTGTCCAGAGTTTTTGAGCTCAGAGAGGAGATAAGAGTGTTTTTGGTTCAGGAGCACAAGCACGAGTTTGCAGAAAAATTTAGTGATGAGAACTTCCTGGCAAAACTGGCCTGCCTGAGTGACATATTTGGAAGGCTTAATGAACTGAATGTACAGCTTCAAGGGAAAGATGAACACCTCCCTCAGGTCACAGACAAGATCAACTCTTTCACTCGGACGCTTGCAATGTGGGGCAGGCGACGTGATGAAGGAAATACTGATTCATTTGAGAACCTGAATGAATTTGTGGACACTACGGAGTATGATGGGGCGGCCGTGGCGTAGTGGTAATGGCAGTTGTCCCCTGATCGGAAGGTTGGAGGTTCGAATCCCGGTTCCCCACACCATGTGTCGTTGTGTCCCTGGGCAAGACACTTAACCCCGAGTTGCTCCCGGTAGGACTGGAAGGCGCCTTGCATGGCAGTCTTCCTTTACCGGTGTATGAATGCGTGTATGAATGGGTGGATGGTTGGTATTGTAAAGCGCTTTGGGGCCCCTCACAGGGGGCTAGAAAGCGCTATATAAATAAGCTCCATTTACCATTTAGAGGCTGAAACACAGAGACCGCGGGAGATAAACAGAGCGCGAGCTGGTCATGTGACCGGGTCTGTTTTGACGGTGCCCGGTTAGCAGCTAGCTCAGCAAGCTAACGTTCTGCCTGAAAAAGCGCATTAATTATCTGATAAAAAAAAAAACAGTTGTGTCGTTAGTGATGTGAATTAATACAGAACCAGTAAAAATAATCGCATTTTAAATCGCAATCGTAATTTATAGAAAAAATCGCAATTAGATTATTTTCCTAAATTGTTCAGCCCTACATCTGGGTGCTCACTGCTGATTGTCTGTGTGGCTGGTCACGTGACCTCCATCAGACCACAGCGTGAACAGTCTATGGCTCTGGAGCGACCTACATGAGCAGATGTGACATCTCATACAGCAGCTGGAGTCAACAAAATCAATGTTTCACCTCCACTGATGTAAACGTTGATGAACTACAACGTGAACCTTAATAAACGTCAGATATGAACGTGATCTTCATCCATCCATCATCCATCCAACCATTCATCCATCATCCATCCATTATCCACTTCTTTTTTTTCATATCATGGGGTCACTGGTGCCCATATCCAGCAGTCACAGTGTGAGAGGTGGAGGACACCTGGACAGGTCTCCAGTCCATCACAGGGACACATGGAGACAAACAAGACAAACAACCATTCTCTCTCTCTCACCTATGGACAATTTAGAGTCACCAATCAGTCTAACATGCATGTTTTTGGTCTGTGGGAGGAAACTGGAGTACCTGGAGAAAACCCACACATGCACAGAGAGAACATGCAAACTCCACACAGGAAGGCCCCCGGACTGGGACAGAGTTTCCGCGGGGTCTTAAAAAGTCCAAAAAAGTTTAAAATTTCAAAATCTCGATTTTAGGCCTAAAAAAAAGTCTTGAATTTGCTGAATTATTGTGTTGAAGTCTTAAATTGTTTTTGAAGAGGTCTTAATTTCGTGCGCCGTCGTAATCCTGCCTCAAGCGCTAAAAAAAACCAAGCTTCCTACGTGAGCCACGTGACAAACATGCAGCGTGTTGCAGCTCGGGCAGTGTGTGTGTTCGGTGTGTGCGTCGCGCGGTCTCACTGCAAGTACAGAGAGCTCGTCCCCCGCTAGCCCCCACCCCGCTCTGACCTGCTGTCCCCTCTGTCTTCACGGAGCTTGTTCACCTGTAGAGCTTTGTCAAAGCTGGCTGACTGGATAAAGTAAAAAAAAGAAAAAAACTCTGCGGTGTGTGGCTTGAACAGAGAGGAGGAGGGAGGAGGAAGTGAACAGAGCCACAAAGTCTATTTTACAAATGACCGACGCGACGCTGAGAAAACTGTTTGTAGTCCTTCAAAGTGTGGGATCACCTGACGCAGGCATAAAGATAAAAAACGGACACATGCTGCTTTCAAAAGTGACGACGCGACACGAGATAACCACGCGGATGAAATGTAAACATGACGGAGTTGTAAACTACACCACGATGAAGGAAGAGCAGCAGGTAACAGTCTATTAAACCATATTTGTTCTGTTTCAAAGAGAGAAAACGTAATATCAGTGTCTGGTAGCTGAAGCTGCTGCTTGTTTCTTAGCTGTGACAGTGACAGAGGACGTGTGTGTTTTTATTTTTAATGTAATGGTACAAGCTGTGTTTAAATGTGTTTTATAAATAAATCTAACACAAAGATGGTGATAATTTAATGATTTAGCTTCAACTATTAATTTGCTGGCAAATTCTGAAGACACTGCATTGTATGGAAGGATGAATTGCATTTAAACAGGAATTACAGTAATTTATTTCATCTACTCAAGTGTGTGTAATTAGTATTTTATATTTGTGTGTGTGTGTGTGTGTGTGTTTAACCTAGCACTGTAAGTGAAACAATGCATTTCTTGAGTTACTGTAAATTACATATACAGGTAGTCCCCGACTTACGAGCGCTCTGACTTACGAGGTCCCGGACTTAAGAGCATGCATCTCATAAAAAAAAAAAAAAAAATTTTTTTTTTTTTTTTTTTTACTTTTTTTTTTTTTTTTATAAATGAATACATGTACAGTACTGGACAGTCACCAAGCACTTAGCCTATCCTAACACAGTTTTTAAAGATGAAGGAATAAGTTGAATTGTCTCCCTTTCACATAAAGGGAGCAAGCTCCCTATGGAGCCTGCAGGGAGGAGGGAGACAATTCAACTGACTCCTTCATCTTTAAAAACTGTGTTAGGATAGGCTAAGTGCTTGGTGACTGTACAGTACTGTACATTTATCTATTTATAAATAAAAAACAATAAAAAATAAAAATACTGTATATACTGTATATTTTTAATAAATAGATAAATGTACAGTAGTATGTATATATATGTATATATATGTATATATATGTATATATATGTGTATATATGTATATATATATGT
>JBBPBX010003019.1:2752-13747 GCA_038048925.1 Garcialebias charrua | reverse complement strand
ATATATAAAAAATATTATTTTTATTATTTTTAATGAGATACATATTCGGAAGTCCGGGATCTCGTAAGTTTTTATACGTCCGCGTTCGTAAGTCGGGACTACCTGTATTTGTCTGAGCTGCTTCAGCCCTACTGCTCACCCTGATCTCTAAGATCAGCTGATCAGCTGCTGCTGACAGTCCCTAAAGGTTGAAGGTCACAGGTGACAGAGCGTTTGCTGTCGTTGCTCCCAGGCTGTGGAACAACTTACTGTTGAGTGTCAGACAGGCCTCCTCTCCTCCTGTTTTTAAGTCTCTTTTAAAAACACACTTTTATACTGTGGCTTTTAACACGTGATCTTGATACAGGGAGCCCGCGAGTTACGAACGACTTCCGGACCTAAGGACCGTTCGCAGCTCGATTCTGCCGCAGCTCGGGGGTGAAAATAACGTCTTGTTCGTAGGTCCTGGTTTCGTTCGTACATCGCGGAAATAACGCTAACGGAGCCCCGCACACACATTTATCGGCATGAGACTGAACAAGCTGACATACTGGGCCATAAACATGCACAGAACTTTATTTACAAACACTTATCTAACACATTACACCACACATTCATCCATAAACACACACAGTAACTGTACAGCATGTACAGTAGTGTGCAGTAATACAGAATAAAATAATTAATTAATACAGAATAAATAAAAATATAATTTCTTACTTTGAGATGGTCAAAGCCGACATCTTAGGTTGCCATGCGTTGATGTTGTCGGGCCGAGCAGCGAACCGCGGCAGCTGCTCGAGGCCTGTGTTAGCTTCTGCTAGCTGCCTGTTAGCCAGGCCATGAGCTGGTGTTCGCACGGCGGTGCGGCGCATGACTGAGCGATCGGCGATCGATCCGCGGCTGCTGCTCCAGGCTGAGACGTCCACAGAGTTCACAGAGCGATTCCAGCCAGTAATTTATCCATATGAGGCAATCCTGGAACAAACACAGTGACACAGCCAGCTGTCGGGACAACAGACCTACCTAAAATGGCTGCCGGGGCATTTCCTGAAACGGCCGGAAGTTGCGTAATTATGACAAAAACTTATCATTTTTATTTAAATTATTATTTATAAAGCCTTTAAAACAACCACAGCTGCAACAAAGTGCTGTACACATGAAATTAATAACATTTAAACACACACACACAAAAACTTTTTTTTATTTTATTTTATTTTTTTAATATTTTTATTAAATTATTAAATATGATACGTTCATAGGTCCGGGTTGTCGTAGGTCGGGGGTTACCTGTATATGGCATTTTAACACATGCAGTAAGACTGGTATATGTATTTTTTATTTTTGTATGCTTTGTTTGTTATCGTTTTAATGAACTTGTCTTTTGTGTTATTGTCCAGCACTTTGGTTAACCCTGTGGTTTTTAAAATGTGCTTTTTAAATAAAGTTGATTGATTGATTGATTGATCACAGAAAAACTTTCCAAGAAGTGGAATGTGTGCTAAGTGTGGAAATGGAATGATAAATATAACATGTGGTAAATGAACAGAAGGTGTGTGATCGTCTGGTGTTCTGTTCTGCAGATAACTCTGTGGAGTCCAGTCGAGCCGTGTCGTCTTTCAACCCTCAACCCTGGCACAGCTGCCACAAACTCATCTATGTGCGACCAAACCCAAAGACGGGGGTTCCAGTGGGCCACTGGCCCATACCAGAGTCCTTCTGGCCGGACCAGAACTCTGCAACCCTGGTGAGCAGGAACACATCCATCGTTACTTTTTCACTGCAGCTCCACACTTGATCTGTTCAATCTGATTTTCTCTTTGATCTTTTCCTGTTTCAACTTTACATTGAACTTGTGCGTCACCATTTTTTGTTTCGTACTTTACGTTGTCATCTTTTCTTGGTGGCACCGTCTTCTCGGAGCATCACTCCGCTGAACAGTCTCGCCCCCGCCTATCTCTCGGATCTGATACACCCATATGTCCCTCCACGTGCTTTGAGGTCAGAGGATCAGGTACTCTTAATAGTTCCAGAAACTCGCCTTAAGCGCAGGGGTGACAGGGCGTTCTCTGTAGCAGGCCCAAGACTCTGGAACGAGTTACCGCTGCTCATCAAACAGGCCCCCTCCCTCTCGGTTTTCAAATCCCGGTTAAAAACTCACTACTACTCCATCGCTTTCAATGCCAGCTGATTTGTATTGGATCGTTTGATTTATGATCTGCAATGTTTTTATGTTTTTCGTGTTGTACTTCATTGTCTGTGTTGCCTGTTGCGTGTTTGTTTGTCCAGCACTTTGGTGTGGACTTGTTCCTGTTTAAAGTGCTTTATAAATAAAATGGTATGGTATGGTATGGTATGGTTTGTTGTGACACTTGTGTTCATGTTGTCCTGCAGCCGGCCCGCTCCGCTCACCCCGTGGTGCGTTTCTCCTGCGTGGACTGTGAGCCCATGGTCATCGACAAGCTTCCTTTTGACAAGTACGAGCTGGAGCCCTCGCCGCTCACGCAGTACGTTCTGGAGAGGAAGTCTCCACACATGTGCTGGCAGGTAAACCTCTTCTCACTGCTGGTCTCTGTTGAGGCTCAATGGGATCAACCTCTCTAAAGAAAGCTTGAAGGAACATGTTTTTATACGTCCGCACCTTTCTTCATTTAGTAGCTAAGCATTTTTAAACATGCTGTTGGTTTTAGTCCTTAAAGGAGTCCTCGAGGCTCATTCAAGTTCTAGTTCTTTGTCATTCGCTCTCATGTGGTACATGTGGTGGAATGAAACTGTGTACACAGGGTCCCAGTTACAGCTAAACAAAGTATACAATGTAAAGAAAAACAGAACTGACAATAATAAATAACTGACAATGAGTCTGAGGTGGAAGTGAAAATGTTCTTTCACATTTGCAGGTGTTTGTCAGCAGCAGTGGGAAGCAGAACGACCTTGGGAAGCCGTTTGGCTACCTTAAAGCCAGCACCACCCTGACCTGTGTCAACCTGTTCGTCATGCCTTACAACTACCCGGTTCTGCTCCCGCTGCTCGGTAAGAGACATTCTGGGTCAGAGCTGACACTAGGTTCAAACCACATGAAGCTGTTATTATCATGAATATGATCAAACCAGAGGTGCAGTGTTGTTTTTGTTCATCTACAACTTCTCATGCTACACTTTTGACTCATGTCGGCTGCCGAGCGGTACCATGTTTATTTTAGTCTGACAGGACAAAAATGAAACGACTCAGGAACGCCACCTACCGTAGTTCAACTAGGAATAAGATCAGGTCCATATCTCAGGGGTGAGCAGTGTTTCACAAAACAGACAAGAGAGGTTTACAATAATTTGTTACAACAGATAAGAACGCTGCAACAGTCCAAATATTAAAACTGGGTGAATACATGCTGTTGGTTTTAGTCCTTGAATGAGTCCTCGAGGCTCAAACTCTCTAATAAAAGGATTAAAAGGGCGTCATGGTCAGTAGCAATCTGAGGGAAAAGAAGCAGAGTCTTAGTTGAGGGGGCGTGGTCCTCTCACCCTCGCACGGTGCTCCCAGACGCTCCAGAGTCTCGACCTTCAGTGATCTCCCAGCACTATCCAGAGTTCGGCGTCCCTCCACGGCCTCAACCTCACCCGGCGCTCGTACCTCCCTGAGTCCGGCTTCCCATGGCGACCTCAACCTCCAGCGATATCCAATGCTCAGTCCTCCACCCTCAACACCACACCCGGATGACTGCACCCTTCAACTGGGTTAGCTGGTTTCTTGTGTGCTCTTCATCATCATGTCGTCAGTTTCTGCCTAACTGCTGCTCTGCTGACCGGCTTGTCCCTGGCTGTCGCCCCTCAGCTGTGGTTGCGCACCCGGCCATTGTGCCTTCGGTTGCGTCTCTGCTGTTCCGTTGCGTTCCCGGCCACCACACCTCCTGCCCCTCGGCAGTGGCTGTGCGCATCTGCCATTCCGTCCATTCCGTTGCGCTCTTCTGCTCATTGTTCTGCGCTTTTTATTTCCCCATTCCTGGCTTTCATGTCATTACAGCTGATGGGGAACACCTGCGCCAGTTGTCAAGTGTCTCTAGCCGTGTCTCGGGTGGCAGCCTCAAAAAAAAGGAACGGATGAGCAGCTAGTTTAAACATGCAAATAAAACACAAAAAGCCACATTACTACACTAAGATGATCATTTGTTGGAATGACAACGTTACAGCCACTTGGAATGTGATTATGCTCAGAGTATGTGTTGTGGATGACTCAGCTACTACCATGCCAAGTGTGCAGCTCAGTGTTAGTAAAATTGTTGCCATTTTTGTCTTGGCTAAGGTTGATTGTGGTAGCCATCTTGAATCCATTTGACTTCAAAAGTGAACAGCTGCTGATTTAAATTTAATGATTAATGTCTGAAAATGTCATTAGTCTCTTCAGTGGTTCATGATATTTTGCTAACAGACAGAATGCTAATGTTTTAGGCAAATATTTCACACTGTTTGTAGTGTCTGACATGTGTTGTGACATAGCTACTAAAATTTAGCTCACTATCTGCATAAATGTCAGCTGTAGTAAGACAGAGTACATGTGTGTGAATGAGAGGGATGAGGTGGAACAGTGAGGCTACAAGGGTCAGAGGTCACAAAGGTGCAGGACTTCAAGTACTTGGGGTCCACTGTCCAGGAAAATGGAGAATGTGGTAAAGAGGTGAAGAAGAGAGTCCAGGCAGGATGGAGTGGATGGAGAAAAGTTTCAGGAGTGATTTGTGACAAAAAGGTGTCAGCAAAGGTCAAAGGAAAAGTTTACAAGACAGTGGTGAGACCAGCTATGTTGTATGGTCTGGAGACAGAGACATGGACAAAAAGACAGGAGACAGAGACATGGACAAAAAGACAGGAGACAGAGACATGGACAAAAAGACAGGAGACAGAACTGGAAGTGTCAGAAATGAAGATGCTGAGGTTCTCCTTAGGAGTGACAAGGATGGATAAGATCAGGAATGAGATCATCAGAGGTACAGCACATGTTGAACAACTGGGAGATAAAGTTAGAGAGGACACACTGAGATGGTTTGGACATGTTATGTTAGAGAATATTATAGTGAATTGTTACATAAATGTAGTGGTGATATGAGGGCAACATGGCGAGTAATGAATAGTTTATAAAATAAAATAAAAGGTTAGTACGGGTCTTTCTCAACATTACGTGGAAAATAATAAGAAATCCATGATGAATATGAAATCATGAATGGATTTAATAATTACTTTGTAAATGTTCGATCTAACCTTGCGGCTTCAATACCGAAAGTGGAGAAAAATGTAAGTTATTTGATCGATGATTGTGTGAACAGTATGTTTCTAAAGGGAACTGAAAAAGAAGAAATAATGAATGTAGTTAAAAATGTACTGACAAAAGACTGTGAAGAAATGGATATGATGATGGTAAAAGAAATAATGAGTTATGTTATTGAACCATTTACATATACTGTATGTAATTTGTCATTTTTAACAGGAGTGTTTCCAGACAGAATGAAAATAGCAAAGGTAGTTCCTCTATTCAAAAATTGTGATAAATGTGTGTTTAACAACTACTGTATAGACCTATATCCTTGTTGCCACAATTCTCAAAAATTCTAGAAAAATTATTTGTGACCAGACTCGACCTATTTCTTGATAAAAATAACATGACAGTCAATATGGATTTAGATCAAATAATTCAACATCCATGGCTCTCATGGAGTTGATTGAACAATTTACCACAGCTGTAGATCAAAAACAACATTGCATAAGTATATTTGTCGATTAAAAAAGCATTTGACACCATTGACCATGTAACAGTTTTGTGAGACAAGCTTTTGTTTGGGGTGCCAGCCAGGTCTTTCTCCTGACATATAAGATGTCTAATTATATAAATAAATACCGGTAAATAAATAAATAAATACTATCTTTGCCCTTTAACACAAAACTAGAACAAAGGATGTTAAACACTTAATGTGATCACACCCTTACACTAAATGAAATAAACCCATCAACTACATAATGTTTTTTTCAAAATCAAGTGTATTTACCCCTGGATACAAACAAAATTCCTCATAATAATTCATACAAAAGAAAGCAATATTTAACAAACTTAGTACTGTATTTAATCAATTCCACCGCCCGATGCTCGGCGGCACACAAAGTTCAACAATCCTGCTGCAGCAAACAGGTGGCAATGTATTTATCCACACAAACAAAACAATTCATTAAATAATAACTCAATTTAAAGAGGAATGTGGCTCGAGCAGTTAATCTCGGTCCCAAAACCAGTGCTCGGCGGCACACAAAGTTTTAAACCAAACTTTAGTTCACCCAAGAATAATCTCTTAATTTAAAGAGGAACGTGGCTCGAACGTGAGTCCGTCAATTAATCTCTGTTCCCAAACAAGTGCTCGGCGGCACACAAAGTTTTAATAACCCACAGCTGGTTTGTTTCACTCACGCTACCAACGATGGGGGGGGGAAGACAGTTCAAACAGAAGTCATTTTGTTGCTTCCAGTCGAAGGCTCCAGTAATCCAAACTCACGTCGTCCACACTTCCAAAACAGCTGAAGATGACATACCCCGCTCCTCTTCATGCTTCCTTTCCGCTTCCTTTCACATTTCTCAAAAAGGGGCGTGTTCACCGGTGGATCAGCTGGTTTATCTGTCAGCGTGTTAGGGGATAATTGCTCCAAAACAATAAAGGGATGGAGAAATTTAGGATTTTAAGCGCATAATATTTATTGGTGAAGGTTCAGGCTGTTATAACCATACCATGCTGCTTGATAAATTAAAAAAAATATGGTATTAGAGGACCTGCATTGCATTGGATATTTAGTTATCTAAAAGACATAAAACAGTTTGTTCAAATAGATGATGTAAGATCTAATTCATGCAAGGTTTTATCTGGAGTGCCACAAGGCTCTGTACTTGGACTTAAATTGTTTATTTTATATGTAAATTATTTAATGGAGGTGTCTGGTGTCCTTAAATGTGTTGTTTTTGCTGATGACATTACTTTCTTTTGTTTGTTTAAAGACTTGGAACAAATGTTTGAGTTGATAAATATTGAGTTTGTTAAAATACAATCTTGGTTTAAAATAAATAAGTTATCGTTGAACCTGGATAAAACCAATTACTGTATATGATATTTAATAAGAAAAAGATAACTGTTGATGTTCCTTTTTAAATTGATGGTGTTGAGATGTGCAGGGTAAAGGAGGTGAAGTTTTTGGGTGTAATTATTGATGATAAGTTATCATGGAAACAACACATACATTTTGTAAAAACTAAAATATCTAGGTCTATTGCAATGCTATACTGTATAGAGTTAGAGATTTATGATAAAGCACTGTATTTGTTGTATAATACAGTTATAGTCCTGCATTTAATTTATTGTATAGATGTTTGGGGTACAACGTGTAAAACTACAACTAAGCCTATTTTTACTTTACAGAAAAGAGCTATAGGAATTATTACAAGAAAACATTACTGCCATCCATCAAATGTTTTGTTTTGTAAATTGAAATTGCTGAAGTTTTATGATTTGGTTGATTATACTATTCTTTTAGTATTGTACAAAGCTCAGAACTTTACATTACCCTCAAACATCCAAACGCTTTTTGTAAAAAGGAAAAGTACCTATAATCTTAAGGGAACAGATATTTTTGTTATGCCACAGCATAGAACTAGTTTAAAGAGTAGGTCTACTTTAATTCAGGGAATAGGTCTGTGGAATGGTTTGGAAAATTATTAAAGTCGCAAAGTCAATATCTATGTTTAAAAAATGATTAAAACTAAATTTCTGAAAAAAGAAATTGGTTCATATCCAAATTACTATAGTATATGGTAAAGTGTGATGAGTTATTTATTATGTTATATTTTTTATAGATGATTGTTGTCTGAATTGATTGTTTGAATTCATTTTGTTTAAAGAAGGGGCAGATATGAGACTTCTGTCTGAATGGCAGTGGGATAAGTTGTGTTTAGGTGCGCTCCTGCGGAATTGGCCTTTTTTTCCCGACTACCGGTAATACCTGGCAGTTTTTTCCCGACTTTGACCGCAAACAATAGGTAACTTGCACATTTAACACAATCCTCTTGTTCGGTCACTAAAATGCCACCAAAGCCTGCTAAAGGAGTAAGTTCGATCCAGACTCACCTGCGGCCTACTTCTCGTGGCGAAACCTCGACCTGTCCTGAATCATCTCCTTCGTCTGAAGCAGCGGCTCAGGCCGCTGCAATTTGTGACATCAGCAACCTTAAACAGGAGCTACTTGTGGCTCTCCGAGAGGACTTTACAACTATAATTAAAGCAGAGTTCCATGCTGTTCTGGGTGAAAGTCTCTCTTCAATCAATGCCGAGCTGTTAGCCTTTAAAAAGGAACTATCCTCTGGTCTAGCTGTGGTGCAGGAAAGTTTCACGGGGCTAAAGCTAAATGTAGCTGAGGTGGAGAAGTCCATCTCCACCTGCACTGACGACATCGTTAGATTCCACAAAAAAGTCGAGAGCCTTACAAAAACGGTGGCTCAGCTGGAGGATAAATGTGATGACTTGGAGTCCCGGTCCTGACGTCAGAACATCTGCATCATTGGTGTCCCGGAGGATGACCCTTTATCGGCTACGACGGCTGTGCAGTGATCTTGGAGTCCCGGTCCTGACGTCAGAACATCTGCATCATTGGTGTCCCGGAGGATGACCCTTTATCGGCTACGACGGCTGCGGTCTCTCGGCTGCTAAAGGAGGCCTTCGGCTTTGAGGAGGAGCCGCTGGACCGCGCTCACCGCATTCCAATCCCTAAACCGAAGGCAGGTGAGCGCCCTCGTCCCATTGTAGCTAAGCTACACTACTACACAAACTGTGTGAAAAACCTGGCAAAGGCAAGGGAGCTGCAACGGGTCAAAGTGAACGGTACGACTATCTTCGTTTTCCCCGACTATACTGCCAGAACGGCCCGAGCGCGAGCAGCCTTCACGGAGTGTCGCCGCAGGTTACGTGACATCGAGGGGGTTCGGTTCGGCCTGCTCCACCCGGCCCGGCTGAAGATCACGTATGATGGAACTACACGGGTCTTCACCTGCCCCAAGGGGGCGAGTGTTTACATAGGGTCGATTACCAAATGAGCATTATAATTAGTGTGCTTTGTAGGGATGGGAATTGATAAGAAATGATCAATATCAATGCCTTTATCGGTGTCATTTATCGATTCAATTCCTTATCAATTCTGTTATCAATTCTCATTTGGGTAATAAAATATAGTAAACCATTTGTGTTCATAAAGAATTTAATGATCTTTCACCAAAATGAAAAATATATGTAGTATTCCTATTTGATGAAGTTTTATTGTTTATTAGGAATTTCCTAATAAACAATAAAACTTCATCAAAACAAACTAGCAATTTTTGTTCAGAAAAATTAACATGGACTGGGGATCGAACCCTCAAATTCTTTACAGGAGGTGCCTGAAATTGACATAACGACAACTTGTAATTCACAAGTTGCAATTTATCATCTTTGATTACAAAAAACAAAACTTACATAGTTATCATAGTCATCATCTTCTGCCTCACTCTGTGTCTCTCCCATCTCTGCCAGCTTCAGAAAAAAATCACCATAAACATACACCAAAAGAAATACACCAGATTTAGTGTGTAATTCAAATACCTCTGCTGTTGTTGCTGCAGCTACCTGAGTGTTTTCTGCCACAGCAGCTGCCCTGATCCTGTCCCAGATGTTATTCTCATCATCAATCAACATGGATTTAAATCTGGGGTCGATAACAGTCGCTTCTTCAAGGAACGCTTGGATACAGTCATCCTGAAATTTAAAATGGAGGAAAACAAAATTTAGGGAAAAGGAAGATAGTTTACTAAGTTTGGTGTAAATTATTACTAGTCATTATTTAACAAATTTACTTTGTAACGTTTGGAAAGATCATTCCAGATGTTTTCTTTAATACTCCTGCTGAAAGCAGAGTCATCTGCTTGCACGGTGTAATGTTTTTCCAGCTTCTGGAGGATGGTAAGTATCTGACCACAGGTCGGAGTTTTGTCACTACTCACAGCGAGTGTGGATGCGTAATTCAATCGCATCAGCTGCACACACTCTAAAATACAGTGGAAGCAGTATAACTAAAAGGTAACAAGTGAAAGAATTTGACGTTACCTGCTGTAACATTTACAATGGAGGTGGACGCTTTCTCTCCACTTCCTTTTCCTCCAAGCAGCGTGTTAAAAACGGTACATTTCTTCAAAATCACCGCATGCTGAGTGGCCAAATGCTTCTGCATGTTCGACGTATTTCCTCCCTTTATCGTAATGGACGCGTTGCATGCGTTACAAGTAGCCCTGGTCTCATCTTTTTTTGTCAAATGAAGCCAAACGCTTGAGTATTTCCTCCGCGACGCCATTTTGAACACCACCATAGATATCATATATAGACACCACCACCACTCGGGCGCGGCGCATGTCTGTGATGTCAGCGCTTAAATACGTCGCCACCATGAGTCTGCAGAACCGATAAGCTGAATCGTTAAGACATGCATCCTACAATTCCATGGAATTGGACTATTAAGAACCGGTTCTCTAACAGAACCGGTTCTCGGTTCCCATCCCTAGTGCTTTGTTTCATACTCGGGGAACGTTAGTATTATTAGTTATTATTATTATTCATGTTTAGAAATATAATTAGTGTGCTTTGTTTACATCGGGTCGATTACCAAATGAGAATTATAATCCGTGTGCTTTGTTTACATTCAGGGAAAGTTAGTATTATTATTTAATGTTTAGAATTATAATTAGTGTGTGTTTCACATTCGGGGAACATTATTATTATTAGTTATTATTATTAGTTATTATTATTAGTTATTATTATTATTCGCTATTTTCTGAAAGAGTTCTCATTCTCCCAGATTAGTGCCTATTATATATTTTAAATCTTTTCATTTTGCTAATTCTGTGGGAGTCACCTAGGACAGGAGTTTTTTTTTTCTTTCTCTTTTTGTAGTGTGTTATTTGGCCATAAGGATAAGTTTT
>JBBPBX010003018.1:67249-85563 GCA_038048925.1 Garcialebias charrua | reverse complement strand
TGCTGCAAGCCCACGGCTGCCCCCTCAATCAGTCAATGCAAGTGCTCTTCTCTCTCCATACACATTTGCTTTCTTCCACCCGGCATTTTTCAGTGGGTTAAGAAGATTCACGGACATTTGTGTAGATTGTGTTATTTAGTGTTGACTTGGGGAAAAAAATCTATAAAACTGGACTGGACAAACTCTTTTTTTGTGTGGTTAGAGTGGTGCTGCACAGTGAATCATGAGTGTTTGTGTCAGTGTGAGCAAATGAGAGGTAAAGACAGAACCTGCAGGTTTGATACACAAACTGGGACAATGGTCAACTGCCAGTCACTGTTGTTTTAACTTTCAAAATGTTTCCAAGATGATAAATCTACCGTAATTTCCCATTTTACAGTCTCTTTTGTGTGATTGGGTTAAAGATTTGGCGATTGTTTAATTATTTTTTTAATCAAATACTTGAAATTGTCAACCTTCTTAAAAGTCAGGCATATAGTCTGCGTTTTCTGCTAGTCATTTAGAGTTTATTTTTATTCTGTCTGTGTTATGTTTTGAGATCTTTGTGTTTAAGTTCTGTTACGGTCTGTCGTGGTGAAGAGAGAGCTGAGTCAAAAGGCAAAGCTCTCAATTTACCGATCGATCTACGTTCCCACCCTCATCTATGGTCATGAGCTTTGGGTTATGACCGAAAGAACAAGATCTCGGATACAAGCGGCTGAAATGAGTTTTCTCCGCAGGGTGGCTGGACTCTCCCTTAGAGATAGGGTGAGAAGCTCAGTCATCCGGGAGGGACTCGGAGTAGAGCCGCTGCTTCTCCACATCGAGAGGAGCCAGTTGAGGTGGCTCGGGCATCTGGTTAGGATGCCTCCTGGACGCCTCCCTGGTGAGGTGTTCCGGGCATGTCCCACCGGGAGGAGACCCAGAGGAAGACCCAGGACGCGCTGGAGGGACTATGTTTCTCGGCTGGCCTGGGAACGCCTTGGGATTCCCCCGGAGGAGCTGCTCCAAGTGGCTGGGGAGAGGGAAGTCTGGGCCTCCCTACTTAGGCTGCTACCCCCGCGACCCGACCCCGGATAAGCGGAAGAAGATGGATGGATGGATGTTGTAAAAAGTTCTCTCAGAAATAAAAATAATAACAGGGAGTGCTTTTCCTGCAGCACACAGCCCACCAGGGATATTTAAAACATCGCCGCACCCAGGTAGGACCTGAATTCATTCATTTCAATCATCGAGTGAACGGAGGAAGAAGCGGTTACTTGACTTTAGGCAAAAAAACAAAAGAAAAGGCCCGATCAGCGATAAAGAAGGGGAATTTATTTAATTTGTGTAACATACAAAACAGTCCGGCGCCGGGGAAGTTTATGTTCAGACACCGCGCATCGCGTATGCGTAGTAAAAAAAAACTTTTGCGCGTACGTGCCCTGAGGGGCTACTCGAGCGTCCTCACGATACGCCTATACGCAGCGTACGTACGCTGTGGCAAAAGCGTAGCCCCGCGTAGCCCCTCAGGGCACGTACGCGCAAAAGTATTTTTTTACTACGCATACGCGATGCGCGGTGTCTGAACATAAACTTCCCCGGCGCCGGACTGTTTTGTATGTTACACAAATTAAATAAATTCCCCTTCTTTATCGCTGATCGGGCCTTTTCTTTTGTTTTTTTGCCTAAAGTCAAGTAACCGCTTCTTCCTCCGTTCACTCGATGATTGAAATGAATGAATTCAGGTCCTACCTGGGTGCGCGATGTTTTAAATATCCCTGGTGGGCTGTGTGCTGCAGGAAAAGCACTCCCTGTTATTATTTTTATTTCTGAGAGAACTTTTTACAACATATATAGTAGAAACACCGCATGAACACCGCCGCGGTCTTCAAGGCGCTACATGAGCTGGCTGTCAATCATTTCAGTAGGCGTGTCAGCAAGTAACCAATCAGCGAGCTCAGTTGAGTCCCCTCCGTGTGCAGCTGCTCATATTACAACAAGGAGAACGCGAGCGTATAGTTTCTGACATATGCTGAAGCATATCAGCAAAACACATGCGCACAAAATGCGCGCGTAGAGTGGCGTACCTGAGGACGCATGAGTGTATCTCGGGCTTAAGAAAAACCACAAAATGCAACCTGTAATTTTTAAATTGGGTAAAATAGTTCAAAAGTTCCTACCACATAACCCATGACTGGATTGGTTTTCCAGGAAAAGGAGAATAATTCCTACAGCCTTTGTTGAAAACGGTCATCAAATGTAATGAATTCCAGTCAGAGACTTGTTCAGAGTTATCTGGGGTCAGTTTTCTTGAGGGGTGATCATGTGCTGCTGAGCGGTTCTTCATTGCTTTGTTTCCATCTTTTGTTGTTTTTTCAGCTCATCTGCAGTCAAAATCTTCTCCCTTCAATCTTCAGATCTGATCCAAGTCTTCAGGGCTTGACAACCGTGTTCCACCTCTGCCTGAAATGACTGACCGACTTTCGTTTGCTATCTTTGTCTTTTTAAACTCATCTCTTGTCTCTGATTGGCTTGTTTCTGATCTAACATCCATTTTGAAGACCTGTCAACCATTTTGAAGACTTTTCAACAGTTCAAAAGTTTGTCTCATTTTTTCCCAACTTGCTCAGTCAGCTGTATAAACTACGTACTTCTGCTTGTGTTGTAAGCTCATGACAGGTGCTTTGCGTAACATCCTCATATCCGGACATCGCCTTAACCACACTGCTGTTTCCTGTGACTTGCATCAAGTGACAGTTTCTCAACTTTGGACTTTGCTCTGCTAATCCTAAATGTGAAAAAACCTACTAATAGAGATGTATAAAAACCTTTCTTCTAAAATCACTTGACTTAGCAATTAAAAGTTAAATCCAGCTCTAACTGTTACAATCAATTAATGAATACTTCTTTGATCCCAAAATAAATTAGAAAGGAACTTTTGCTTACAAAAACATCATAATAACATTACTGTAGATTGTTTCAGCACATTGACATACAGACATCAAATCTTTATTCTAATCAACACACCCATAAAACTAATGTACTTTTATTGATCATACATTCAGTAAGACTGCTTGATATTAAATGTCCACCTCCACCAGACATGTTCAGTCTGACCTCAATACCTCTTTTCATCCACCTGACTTGACAAGTGGCAGCACAACGTGATGACGTTGCAGCGACAGAGTAACGCGATGACATCACGTGCGCCTACCCGATCTCACGGCGGAAAGAAAAATTCAAAATATCAGTGGTGTGGAAGTTTTATTTTTCGTTGGTGAGGATGTCAGATTCTGAAGATTTATGGACTATGTTGAGCCTCGCTACATCGTCCACAGTCGGATATATTTTTCTGACGTAGCCTTACCCGAGTTACAAGCCGTCATTTCCGACGTCATTGAAAAGCTAATAGCTGATAGCACGACTTGTTGGGTGAGTTTTACCACAGCCATTTGGGTGTCATGTTAGCTCCGTTTGCTTGATCAGTCTTACAGCACAATGGATAGACAAAAACTTTGAACTTAAAAGACTGTCCTTCATGTACAGGAGTGCAGAGGATCCCACACTGCAGCTAGGAACCTGGAACAAGCCTCCACAAGTGAGACAGCATCGCAGGTGACTAATGCTAATAAATAACATTCAACACTTTCATTTAATATAAGTTAAAGTGCTATGCATATCATATGGCTGTTACTGAATATATGTCACCCGCTCTTATAGCTGTTGCACAATTTTTGTAGCAAATAAGCCTAAACAAGAGGGCTATGTTCTGACAAAGGAACGTATATAAAATATCGGTATTGGCATTGGTTATCGGCTGAATACGTTTTGACATATTGGCTTATCGGATATCGGCCAAAAATCCTATATCGTGCATCTAATAGATGCAACTTATATGGCAAATTGACTAGTATGGCAGAAAATATGGGAATTTAAATACAGCACTGAGGCAAAGTGGAAAACTGTTCTGTGGTCAGATAAATCAAACTTTGAAATTTGTTTTGGCAATAATAACTATTAGTGCCTACAGCATGGACCTTCTACACATCTGGAAAGGCACTGTAAAAAAATATATATAGCAGAAGGATTGTAGCACAACATATGCTCATATTCAGAGATATTTTCTCTGAGAAAGCCTAGCATAGTAAAGAAAGACTACGTTAAACCACAAACTGCATCCAAGTGTCTGTGCTGAACCAACCTTCTCCTCAAAGAAGACCAAGAACTGTAGAACAGTAAAAGTCTTATGTCAGACCAATTGGGACAACTTTCCCCTCCACAAACTCCAGCACCTGGTCGGTTCAGTTCCTAGACATTTACAAACAGTTGAGAAAAGAAGAGGGGATGCTTTGCAGTAGTAAACGTGAGCTCTGTCCCCCCACTATTATGTGTTGCTGCCATTAAATTCAAAATAACTTTATTGTTTCAAAAAAAGAAGATGCAATTTCTAATTCTAAACATTTGATAGACTGTGTTCCATTAAAAATAAACTGGTGGTTTATGAGGTTTGCAAATCATTTTCTTTTTTTATTTACATTTTACTCTATCCAAAAACTTTTTGGAATTGGGCTTGCGTTAAAATTACGTTATAATTAAAAAAGTCTGCATGACATTCAGACAACTCTAAACAATATTTTACATCTTACACCATTGGACATGCTGAAGAATGTCCTAATGTATCTGATGCAGTCTGGAGGTGGTAGTATCATGGTTTGGTTATCTTTTGCTAGTTTTTTATAAAGTAATATCATAAACAACGAGCTGTAACTCCTGTGGGAAAAAAAACAAAACATTTTTTTTCATTGTTTCTCTGTTTAGACAGAAGATGGAGCTAAAGTCTTCTGTTCAAAATCACCCCTTTTTCCAAATAGATGCAGTTTTCTTTCCTTCCATGGTGATCTCAGACATGATTTCTCTAAAACTACTTTTTAAGGTTTTCTAATGTTATAGAGTAAAAAGCATTTCCTTTATCTTTACAATAACTGAATTACTTGTATTCATGTTTCTTAAAAACGAGAACACAACAAGCTGAAGAAAAATATAAAATATATAAAAAATAAATTGGTAATGATTATAAGAAAATGCAAGAAAGAATACTATAGTGATTTATTAAACAAGAGTAATGGTGACACTAAAACAACATGGCGAGTTATAAATGATGTTCTAAAAAGTCATAAAGCGAAAACGAACATTGCAAAATATTTTGTGAAAGATGACAAAGAAATACATGATGAGAATGATATCGTAAATGAATTTAATCAATATTTTGTAAATATTGGATCAAGCCTTGCAGCTAAAATACCAAAAGTAGATAATAATGTGTGTCATTCAATTAAAAGTTGCACCAACAGTATTTTTCTTAATGGAACTAACAAAGAGGAAATTATGAAAATGGTAAAAAATCTCTCAGACAAGAGATCAAAAGACTGGGTGGACATGGATATGATGTTCGTAAAAGAAATAATGAGTTATGTTATTGAACCGTTTACATATATATGCAATTTATCTTTTTCAACAGGAATATTTCCAGATAACATGAAAGTAGCAAAGGTAATTCCTCTTTTTAAAAATGGTGATAAATGTGTATTCAATAATTATAGGCCAATATCCTTATTACCACAGTTCTCAAAAATTCTAGAAAAACTATTTGTGACCAGATTGGATCAATTTATTGATAAACAAAATATTTTAAGTAGCAGTCAGTATGGGTTTAGAGGAAAAAACTCTACATCAATGGCTCTCATGGATTTAATGGAACAAATAACTAATGCTGTCGATCATAAACAGTACTGTGTTAGTGTTTTTGTTGATCTAAAAAAAGCATTTGATACCATTGACCACACCATTCTCCTTGAAAAACTAAATAAATATGGTATTAGAGGACCAGCATTACAGTGGGTATCTAGCTATTTGAAAGATAGGAAACAGTTTGTGCAAATAAATGATGTTAGATCTGACCTCCGTGATATCACTTGTGGAGTTCCTCAGGGCTCTGTGCTTGGACCAAAGTTATTTATTTTATATGTGAATGACTTGGTAAATGTGTCAGGACTTCTTAAATGTGTTCTTTTTGCCGATGACACCACATTTTTCTGTTCGGGTAAAGACATAAAACAGATTTTGGATATGATGAAAACAGAATTTATAAAAATACAAACTTGGTTTAAATTAAACAAATTATCTTTGAATTTAGATAAAACTAATTACATGATATTCAGTAACAAAAAGAGAATTGTTGACGATCCATTTGAAATTGAAGATGTTGTGATCTGTAAAGTGAGTGAAGTGAAGTTTCTGGGTGTTATCATTGATGACAAACTGACATGGAAACATCATGTAAATTCCATTAAAACAAAAATAGCTAGATCAATTGCAGTACTGTATAAAGTCAGGGATTTTTTAATTGATAAAGCTCTGTATATGTTGTATAACACAATCATTGTTCCACATTTAATCTATTGTATTGAGGTTTGGGGAAAAGCGTGCAAAACAATTACAAAGCCTGTTTTTATTTTACAAAAGAGAGCTGTAAGAGTAATCACCAGAAAACATTTCAGTCACCCATCAAACACCTTGTTTCTTCAGCTAAATTTATTGAAATTCCAGGAATTGGTAGAATATAGTATTTTATCAGTTATGTATAGGGCTCATAATAACACATTACCTTTAAATATCCAAAGAAATTTTATAAAAAGACAAAGTTATTACAATCTCAAAGGGACAGAGATATTCATCAAACCACAATTCAGAACCAGCTTAAAGGGACGGTCTACCTCAATTCAGGGAGTTCGATTGTGGAATGTTCTGGAGAGTGATGTTAAAAATGCAAAATCAATGTATACATTTAAGAAAAAGGTCAAAAAGGACTTGCTCAAAAACTATATATGATGTAGCTTAGTGTGTTTGTGTATTACAGTTAGAAAAATTAAGTAGAGTTATTCATTTTGTGATGTAGTTTGAAGGTTATCATTGTTTAAACAAACTGTGAAATAAGGGGCAGATATAATAAGATTTCATCTTCTTTCTGCTCCTTTCATTTTATCCTACTTGTATTCTTGTTTCTGATTAAACTGTTTTGTATTGTTCTTTTAAAATGAATGAATAAACATCAAATCAAATTACATCCTATTCCACCAATGGTTGCTCACTTTAAACTACCGTAGGTTGAAGTGTGAATTCACAGTCAGTCATTTAAGGCAGTGATTCTGTCCCTGAAGAAGCTTTGAGACATCTTGGGCATGACAGTGTGAAATCCCAGGACAGATCTGAATCCCCCCCCCCGTCTGATGCAAACCTGTAGACATGCAGCAAATGAGACAGGAGAGTAGCTCCATTGCTGTTTTCCACCTGATCTCCCAGGATCCCAGCTCAGTCCCAAACAGTTTACCCACAGGCATCAAACTGAGTACTTTCCATAAGCCATCCACTCGGGCTTGAGGCTGTAACAGTTTAAGTAGAATGCATTTAATTATTTTTTTTTGACATTGCACTTAATGTGCATTATTGATCAGAAACAGATGCCTCACAGTCAAAAAACTGGAATAAAATGGAAGCTTTGGGGACTCTCTAATGATCTCTTCTTCTGGATTTCAAGGTAAACGGGGAGAAAAGAGTCAAACTTCACCTTGGTGTTGTGGAAACATCGCCCTTGGCAACCAGCTGAGTTCTCTGCATGTAATCTCCACGCTCTGGCAACTTGAATCCTCCAATTGCAAACCCTGTTGTTATGAGGAAAAATTGTTTTGTGCGCCTCCATCCTGGGAATTAATTATCCTTCACACGCAGATGCTCATATATACCATAATACATAAGGGTTCAAGTGTTCATAAACACATACAGCACACTAAAACCAAAACATAAGCAAGGTTAATTACCTTCAGTTTTACCGCACAATGAAAAAAAAAAACGTGCAGATTTGTCAACAAGACATTTTTAGAACATTGAGCAAGCTTCAACAAGGTAGGTGCTTTTTCACGTTTTAATTTTTAATTTTTAGTTATTAAAGGCTAATGCAACAAAGTTCATGCTCAGTCATCCAGGTACCAAATCCAATAATTCCCATCTTAGCTCCAGCAAACTGGTTGGTCCACTTAAGGTGTTTACTGCTTGGTGGGGAAACAGTTTACTGGAACTCCTCTGACTGATGAAACCCTCCAGATAGAGGGCAAAACGTTTCTATGAAAAAGAAACTGTCCAGATGACCTGACTGAGAATTATTGGATTAAAGGCTAATGTTTTCTTTGTAGACCAAAAATAAAGGCACTTGTTCCACCAGTTTGATTAAAAGTTTGAGTGCCAGCCCCAGCATCACCCCGGAGCACCAGGCCAATCTGATGCTGTGCATGGGGGAAGACATTGTTCTCCTGAAACGAGAGGATCCGGCTCGAAGGACCAAACCAAACTTTACTCAAGCTACTCTGAGGACACGAGAAGATCTTTCAACCCAGTTTACTTGTAAGGGCAGACGATCATGAGGAAGCTTTCACACATGTACAAAAGTTACATGCTTTTAGCCTCGTCAGGGAGAATATGTGCCGGACAGAGAGGCAGGAAAAGCTTTAATACTGTACACGCTTATCCGACAGAGCTCAGCTTTCCAGCTTATAAAGAGGAGAAGGCCTTGGAGTTTTATCAAGTGCCTCTGTGTGCCTGCAGGCTCCTCTCTGAGCAGTCAAAACAACTCTCTAACTCACACACATTCATTTAACAATAGTTAGTGATGCACATCCATAACCTTTACCCAAATTCCACTGAGAAAAGGCTAATATTTTCTTTGTAGAGCAAAAATAAACATTTATTCAACCAGTTTGATCAAAATAAAATGATCTCAAACGAAAACTCTGATATACAAGGTGCTCATTGATAAATAAAACAGTCGTAGATGCACACAAATAGAATTTAGAGCAGAAAAAGTGAAAAAGCATTATCTCCTGAGAGATTGTGTCAGATGAGCATGCTACCATGTAGGCCCTCTTATTAGGATTTTTCATGTCTTGGTTCATCCCCACACCACAGAGATTGGCTTGTTTGTTTCCTCTTCAGATCCTGGGAGGACCTCAAAATGCCAAAGACGGCTTTAAAATCTCCCATGGCAACATATTTGCTACACACACTTAAAGCCTTTTTCCACATTCCTGTGGATGGATGTCTTCATCTGAGGGGCAGAAATGTTACGCGAGAGTGCAACACAGCGAGACACTTCATCAAACAGCATGCTCGGGCACTCGGCTGTAACCTGTCGATTGGTTTTATCCATGTAGCATCAACCAATCCCATCCATCACATGCAGCGCTCTGTATGCATCTGATGTAATGATCGTGTTCGACACACGCTGTTGGAATTGTATTTGAAACGCTCTGCAGGGTGTGTGTGTGTGTATTTAAGGTGTGTCAGCAGGAGGACATATATACTGTCAGTTGTGAGCTGAATGCTAAAAGGAACACCCATTACTGTTAATCTTATTGGTGTTCTGCTACATTCGGCATAGTGTGAAATTGGTTAAAAATCAATGGAAAAACTAATCAATAAAATGCTTGTTTTACTTAAAACTTTAATATTTTTTTAAGCCAGGCTTTGATTACCTCAGCGATTTGACGTAAATCTTCTTTGTACCTCCCCATACAGGCTCATGTTCAGGTTGCTATTTAATATACCATCACATTTACCACATTATTTTACATCATTAGTGTTTAGCGTATATCTTAGATCCTTGTATACTGTTTCTTTTATACTTTATATACATGTATTTGCAATTTTGGATGTACCTGGGACATTGGGTACACAGTTTCATTCCACCTCATGTACCACATGTGATGCAAATGACAATAAAGAACCTTGAACCTTGATATTCCTTAGTTTTGTATTAAATGTCTTGCATTCCTTGAAGGGTTGCATATCAGTATTCATGCCTTTTGTTCAGAAATGTTGTAGTTGTTTAGTTCAATTCTAGTTATGCACAATATCACGCAATACTGTGAAATGACATAATCAGAGTACAGTATGTGTTGTGACGGACTCACGAATGTATTTGTGCCAAATTTAAGCACAATTTTAGTAAAACTAAATGAAACATAAACTTTTTTTTTAAAGTCAGTTGTCTGTGGCAACCATCTTGAATTGAGTTGACTACAAGTTAATCAGTTGTACATGTACATCCAGTGGTTAACTTTAAATGTTTCATTAAAATCCATATAGTGGCTCGTGATATATTTTGCTAACAGACATACTGTATACAATTGACTGCAAAGGGTTAACACTCACATTTTAAACAAATACCTTGCACAATCTGTTATGTTTTGTAGACTAGTCTCAGCTATGACTGAATAAGATTTTAGGTCAATATCTGTAAAGTTGACTGAGTTACAGCTACTTTTTTAAACGTCGGTTAGCTGTGGCAGCCATCTTAATAATAATAATAATAATGAATTCAATTTATAACGCACTTTTCATTAGTGAAAATCTCAAAGTGCTACACACATTGAATGCTACACACATTCATACACCGGTAGCGGCAGACTACCATGCAAGGTGCTTTCCAGTCCTACCGGGAGCAACTCGGGGTTAAGTGTCTTGCCCAAGGACACAACAACACATGGTGTGGGGAACCGGGATTCGAACCGCCAACCTTCCGATTGGGGGACGACTGCCAATCTTGAATTGGTTCAACTCTAAAGGTAAATCAGATGGAGAGGTACAGTTTATCCAAGGATTCTATTTTAAAAGTTTAAGTGAAAATTGTCTCAGGAGATATTTTGTTAACAGCCAACTTACAAAGACACAAGCAAAAACATGATCGCCTTTTTGTGTCAGGAAGTAATAATGTCAAACTCTTAAATTCTGGATCAGACACTTTTTAGCTTGTTTTCTGTTTTAATTCTCCAAACTAGCATTTTTGTAAAAGTAATCTTTATTTGAAAGTTATATTGTAGGTCTCTGGGCAGCTTCATGTCTCACAGTACTGTAATACATTTTCATCACGAGGGATTTATTGGCGCTTTATGCTAAAATCACCTCTGATTATGTGACTGTGATTACACTTATGAATTAATCTTGTAGAAACAATATGAAAAGCACTTTGTCTCAATTTTCTTGCAGGGCTACATTCTTAAATTACCACCCAACCAACAATCTCCATGAAAACGTAATTAAAGTGCGCTGCAATCACTGTGCGTCACAAATAATGACTACAAACAGCAAATCATTGCCTTCTCAACGTGACGACCTGGTGCAATCATGGAGTGTGCACCACCAATTAAGTGTGTAATTGTCTCCATGTTTGCTTTGTTTTAAAGCAATACCATCAGTTATTACTGGGCTCGCAGTTTAGCATGATGCAAACGGCTGTTCCTGATAATATTTTGTTGATTTTAACAGGACAGTAATGATAGAAGAAACTGGAAGTATCTATGTCATTGCTACATGTTATTTGACAGCTTCAACAAGCATGTGTCATGTATAGGCCTGTCGCAATAAACAATAAATCAATTAATCGCATGATGAATGAAAATTATCGACCTCATTTTCATTTACCGGCTTTACCGTTTCTTCGTGTCTCTCTGAAGACATGGCTCAACTCCGGTGCTCTTCACTGATCCCTCCCTTTCTCTTTTTTTCTTTAAAATCGGTTTTAACCGTCCAAAATCACATTTTTGGATTGTTAAAAGCAGCTAAGCTACGAGCTAAGCTATAAGCTAAGCTGACAGGCCTACCTTGAGAATAAAGCTCCGTCTTGTCAAGCTCCAAAATTCACGGTTGAAACCCGTGCCTTAGTGTAAAAAGTTGTTTTTCTCTGCAAAAAGAAGCTGAGAATTTGTTTACTGATTTTTATTTTAATTAAAAGCTTTGTGTGAAAAATGCTATGCTAAAGGGCTCAAATCACAGAGCATCCTCCATGTCAACCCATGTCATGTCAAGGGCCCTCCTTCCCATTTTTCTTAAAGAGACACGCTGCTCAGCCATCCATCCTTTGGTTCAAACATTCTTATACTGCCATCAGCTGGTCAAAAAAGTTACTACACACCAAATGACAATTAATTATTGTCAAATTTCAAACAATATTATCGTTTATCGCAATAATTTCTGAGACAATTAATCGCCCAGCAAAATTTGTTATTGTGACAGGCCTAGTCATGTAAGTGCTGATTGTTCAAATATTCTGGTATTTTAAAAGAAAAATGCAATGTTAGCATTATGAAGGGAACTGGACTTGGGATCCGGAGGACCCTGGTTCAAACCCCAGTCACGGCATAGTTTTGTGGTGTGTTTGAGCAGCACATCTAATCACTACTGCTCCCCGGCGCGCTTTCTATAGCTGCCCGCTGCCACCTGGTGGTGATTGGGTTAAATGCAGAGTCAAATTTCATCTTGCAAAGGTGGGCACATGAACGCCAGGGACTGCTAATGCGCTAATCCGCTTACAGCGGACCTAACGTTTTCGTAAGAGTAACAGCGGAGTGACTAACTTTTATAATTCATAAGCGGATTTGTGCTATTTTTATTTACAATGTAGTACCGCTAATAACTAATTATCTATCAGTAAAAACGAATAAACTTATTACAGGCTCTTAAAATAAAAAACTAAAAATGGACTATTCCATCTTGACATCTTCCGGGTCAGAGGTGAACTCGGTGCTAACGTTTATGGCTAGCTGGTTGTGCTGGGTTACTTGGATAAATCCGCAGAGAACCCCGCTGTTTCAAGCCAAATTAACGCGGCCGGAGGATTTTATTGTGTGTTTTGTGTCCACCACTCGACGGTGAGTCGTTAGTTTTATGTATTTTGGTTACTTTTATGTAGAAATGCGGTGGCGAAACGCCCGTGTATTTGAGATTTAAAAGTGGTCTTAGGGATTAAAAGATCATTCTCTTTTTTGTTAATTTCGTGGCCGAATAGAATATATGTACGTAAAGTATTAAATAAATCCTTTGATTTTTGTAATTTCATCCTTTTAGGATCATTTTAGTTACTTTTCAGTTGGCAGTGTAGTGCAAATATTGCATAACGCTGCCGGCTACCAATTGTCGAATATAAATAGCGGATTAGATTAGCTTCCCCTAATTTTCATAAGACATTTGTGCTTTTGAAATTGTGGACCTAAAAAAATTAATAAGCGTTTTAGAAATTGTGGAACTAATTTTTTGATTAGCGTTGCCCACCACTGTCGTCTTGTGTGGAAACATGCATAGATGACAAAAATATGACATTATTATTATTATTATTATTATTATTATTATTATGATTCATCCTCCATTCCTCAGCTTGATTGTTGTCTGCCTCTCCCTTGCTAGTGACAATTTATGTCTCTAAAGCCAGTTTGCATCATCAGGAATTGGCATGCCGGGCAGCACGGTGGCACAACTGGTAGAGCTGCTGCCTCTCAGCGAGAAGGTTGCAGGTTCAAATCCTGGTCTGGGGGGGTTCCTGGGTGGAGTTTGCATGTTCTCTTTGTGCATGTGTGGGTTTTCTCCGGGTACT
Organism: Garcialebias charrua; assembly: GCA_038048925.1. NCBI lineage: Eukaryota > Metazoa > Chordata > Actinopteri > Cyprinodontiformes > Rivulidae > Garcialebias > Garcialebias charrua. Next base: position 72,128 of record JBBPBX010003018.1, on the reverse strand, counting down.
CCGGTTTCCTCCCAAAGACCAAAAACATGCATGTTAGGCTGATTGGTAACTCTAAATTGTCTCTAGGTGTAAGAGAGAGAGTGAATGGTTGTTTGTCTTGTTTGTATCTATGTGGCCCTGTGATGGACTTGCGACCTGTCCAGGGTGTACCTCGCCCCTCGCACAGTGATTGCTGGACATGGGCACCGGCGACACCTGTGACCCAAAATGGAAGAAGCGGGTAAAAAATAATGGATGTATGGATGGAATCGGCATGCCAAGCAGCCTGCCCTCACCTGTCTTCCTTCTTACATTGCACCCAACCTTGACAGCGCTCTCTGGACTCAGGCACAGTCAAGCCCCAGGAGCCAAGGCTTGACCACCACCACTTGATCACAGATGTGGTTCCTCACCAGTGAAGGGGTGAAGGAGTGCCCCAGATACCTTTTTGAGACAAGTTGCCTGTTTTGTGTGTTTGTCCACCATCATCAAAGTTTTTGAATCACTCTCCATTTTACCATGGAAGACCCAACCTGGGGCTAAGGACTATGACAGCAAAGTCTTCAGGATCACGGCATTACTCAAGCCCTTCCACCAAGTTAATGTGGCATTTCTGCAGAGGAGTTTATGTATTTGGATGTCTTGTTCATGAGTGATGGTAGGAGGGAACTGGTGAAAGATTGACAGATTAAGTCCTCATCTTCAGTTATGAGGTTGCCACTCCCATCTACTGTGGTGAATATAGTTAAGTCGAAAGGCAAAGCTCTTGATTCACTTCTCCATCTATGTTCCAAACCTCACATATGGTGAGGAGGTATTGATAATGACCAAAAGCGTTACAAGTGGCTGAAACTGGCTGCCCCTGTAGTTTGGCAGGGTTCAGCCTTGATAAGTTGAGGAGCTTCGTTATCTGGGGGCAGGTCAGTGATGCACAAATTGAGCAGTCTCGAAGAAGAAAATGAAAATGCAGTTTGGTTTATTCATTTTTAATTTTATTTATGACTCAAAAAAGGCAGCTTGGCTTTGAAATGAAAAAGCATTCCTGCTAAACCATTTTAGTTTTAAAATCGTCTCATAACCGCTTCCATACTTTCAAAGTCAGCTGAAGTGATTCAGTCATCTGATTAGGAGGGAGCCTCCCTCTGAACATTTTCCTGGGATGTCTCACTAGGAGGAGACCCTGGGACAAATCCAGGACTCACCTATTCCACAGCAACCTCAGTCTGTTTGTCTTCCACTCCCTCTCACATATCTGCTTCTCATATACATTTTTCAATACACCGGTCTTGGGTTGAGTACTTTGCTTTTCTTTCCTTCTGTGTATATTTACAACCAAGTTTATTTTTTATTTTTTTATTCGGAGTCACCATGTGTGTTCAACCAAGTCAGGTTTGATTCTGGATTTGCTCCTTGTTTGACCTGTGGATCCGTTTCAAGATGGCAGCCAATGCTTATCAATGTTAACAACCACAAAAATGATTACAGAATATACACTTAATACATATATGAAGCTTAACTCTTTTCTTTGGTTAAAATATGAATGAATGTAAAATATAAATGATTACAAATCTTGCAGAGGTTTTAAGTTTGTAAGGACGATCAGAAGTTACTCTCTGTGCTTTGAGTCAATTTTTATTACAGCATTTTAATGTTGCAGTGCTTTACAGCTCATTACAATGTAAGTTATACGTTATAATTACAGTCTCCTTGGACTAATCAATATCTCTTGGATGCTGATTTACTTTTATGAGCAATTCATTGTGGTGCAATGAAATAAACACTTTGGCCTCATGGCTACTCTTAATACTCGTGAAAAAACTGAGTAGTGTCCCTGAGACAATCATGACAATGTTTCCATCAATGTAGGCTAAAGTGACACCTTCATCCATGTGTATTTAGATAATATGATAAATTCTGCGCAATAAGTGAAAAACAGAACTTTGAATAAGGACATGTGTGTAAATTAACTAATTGAGCATGTTTTAGATGTCTTATTCATAGTGACAGCAAGAGCTGATGAGGAGTTATGTATCACAAAGTTGTGAAGTGATTAGTCGGCTTTTAATGATTTTACGCATCACTGTTGTTAAGTTCAACTTGTCCACTTATCTTGACTGTGTATTGTTGGCAACAGGAGGTCTTCCGTATCCGTCCAAATGTTTTAATTGAGTAACTACAGTAGAGACTAAAGGTGGTGCCATTTTGATATAATGTATGGAACATGCCATTTGGTACTACTGGTATTTTGCTGAATAAGGAAGCTACTGTAATTGCTGACAGGAAATGAAACTGGCATTTACTGAAGGAACTAATATCTCTCCTGCCTCACAAGCTCTTGCGTGGTCTTGAAGCCATAGAGAGTATATGTTGCAAATGCCTTCCAACTACTGTACAGGCCCAATTTTAGCTCAACATCTGTAAAACTGGCAGGGATATAGACATTTTTTATTTCCTACGGTTAAATGTCTGCCATCTTGGTGATACCTTGTATAAATGGGTGACAGAATTGTGTATTGTGAATGCATTTGTCAAGAAGGAGCGTGAGTATGATTAGGTGTACTGAGAACCGGAAGTCAAAAAATGTTGAGAGTTCGTGACTAGTTTTTGATTCTGGCAGCTATGCGACAAAGACGAAGGAGCATCAATGCTTTTCTCCTTGTATGAGTGGGTGTGTACATTTATCTGTAGCATTAGCAAAATATTATTCTGTAGGGATTGAGGTCTGTTTCCTGGTGTCTAACCCCATTTTGTGTTCGGTTTTCGTTTCTATTTTCTATAGGGTTTGTGTTTTCGTGTATGCCTCCATCTGGTGTTGTGTGTCTGTTCCTGCACTCCCTGGCTTCCCAGTTTATCATTTCCCCTGATGTGTTTCAGCTGTGTGTCCTCACAGGTGTTTTGGCTCGTTAGTCACTATACATAGTCTGTGTCTGTGTTAGTCCATTGTCTTGGCATTGTAAGCTGTCCATTGGTGATGTCCTGTCTGCTCCTTGTAATTTATGTGTCTTGCTGCACATCAGCCTGTTTGATTTCTTGTAAATAAGAACTTTTTAAAATATTCCTCCTGAGTCTGCTAATGCCTGCCTGCACCATTGGGTTTACCTGCACCAGCGCCCTCGTTACGACACTTCCATTGATTCCAATTTGAAAGTTAGCTAAAGCACATGTAAATGCATAAGGTCCAATCACATCACATTCTGTTTTCTGTTCGTTCTATATATCATATGACTTTAGTAACGTTACACAATGGGCTGTTTATCACTGATCACCACTCTACAGCTGCTGCACGTTCAGTCCATTGCTTGGTAATAAATGACCACTTGCAGGAGCGTTTGGAGAATCCATGCACCGTAAATATGTCTGTGACTGGATAGTTGCTGTTAAATCCAAGAACATAATATAATGTGTTGCACGGGGCTTTAAAGCATGCTGCATCACTCTAACCACGTCAATTTCCAAGGCAACACAACCGTGACTTGTACATCAAAACCAGGATCACAATAGACTTGTTTACATCAAGTCAAAGATTTGGTATATTATGTGTCTGACAGATGTTGATATGTTTTAAAATATGTTTTTTCATATACCGGTAATACATAGCTAGATAATTTGTGAATTTACTAATAATAATATAAACTACCAAATGCAAATTTACTCTCACTATGATGGTTTGCTTCTGTCAGACGGACATGGTTAATTACTGTCTACCGGTAAGTTTTTTTTTATTATTATGTTGTAACTCGGGAAAAACAAAAAAGTCATAAATTTGACACAGTTCTTGTAGATTTTTGTTTGTGTGTGGTTTTAGCAGTCATATTACTATTTTCTGCATGTCATTTTGCAGTCCAATTACTTTTGGATTTGTGATATTTCATCCATTCGTATATGTAACATTGGGCTTATTCAGGAAATTAGTGCTGTGACTTTTGGTTTTTGCAACTTTTATATTTTATAAATATTACTTTATTCACAAGTATTTTACAATAGAAATGCAGGTAGGGCATCTGGCATGAAAACAATAGCCAAGATTTTGTGCAAGTTCGCTCACTCTGGCAACCCCTGTAGAAAAATTAAAAAAGAAATAAAAATAAAAATCATAGAAATGCATGAAAATCTTTTCAGTTGTTTTAACCGTTGTTCTTTTTTAAATCTGCACCAACATACTGTACTTGCACTGTTATTGTTCTCTTTTTGCTACATATAGTATTTAGCTACCTTTGTACTTTTAGCTACTGTTGTGCTATTGTCAGCTTTGTGACAGTGTGATGATTGCTTTGTGAAGATAAAGGCTTAAAAAATTTAATTCACCAACCTAGCCTGATTGGCCTAGAAGTAGCGAGGGATACAGCTGTGATGAAAGTCTGATGGGTGATTGACTGTGGCACTTTATTACCTAAAGGGGCGTGTTCCGCTCATCACAGTATGCTCAATCGATGTAAATCTATCCAGCGGGGCAATTTATGTCCCACATGATGAAGTGCTTTGCTTTACGGTGCTGCATTAATTTGTCAAGACTGCGATAAAGCCTACATCCCCATATTGGCACAAGGCTGAGAATTACAAGTGTGAAATATTTCACTAAAACCACAGTTTGCCCAGTCTTTTTAGCAGCTGTACTGCTTTTGGCTCCAAATTGTAATCTGATTACAACAAAACCACAATTGAACCCTCAATTCACACACACGGGCTGAATTTTATCTCCAGTTCTCCAGATGCACCGGCATGCTGTGCCTGTGCACTCTGCTCTAGTAAATGCTGGCTAACCAAAGTCGATTGTAAAAAGCCTGTTGCTAGGAGACAGCTCCTCCCTGCCCACTGGATGGCCAGGCTGTCCATTGTAAAAATGTGATATTATAATGACATATTTGCTATAGCTGTATGTACTACCAACATATATAAATAT
>JBBPBX010003018.1:52976-67062 GCA_038048925.1 Garcialebias charrua | reverse complement strand
TATATATATATATACACACCACATTTTCGTCAAACCCTGCTACTGTAGGCCCTATGTGCATTTTCATGTATTTATTGTCAGTGACTCTCAGCAACAATCACCTCACATCTTAACTTACTGTAATATCTGTAATATTCTTTAAATTGTAGCCGTTTTTAGGTTTGCATAACTTGATTAGCTGTAGGGGCCATCTTAAATCTGTGTGACTGCAAAAGTTAATCAGTTGTAGATTTCTATCCATTGATTATTTTTTTTGAGGGTTTCATCAAAATGTGTCTTGTGCTTTAGGAAATTTTTTTGCTAACAGACTGCGCTGACAGAAATAATTAATGTCAAAGTTTGAATCCATGTTTTCAAGTGCTCTGCAAGCAATCATAACATGTGTTGAGGATGACTCTCAGCTACCAAATATTAGCTTATTTGGTGCAAAACTGACAGAGTAATGATACTTTTTGTGTTTGCCATAGTTAATTCGCTTTAGTAGCCATCGAGTCTGGTTGACTCCAAGAGGTAAAGAGTTGCAGCTGTGTATCCAGTAGATATTTTCAGAAAGTTTCTTTAAAATCCATTCAGGAGATATTTTGCCAACAGACATACAAACTAACCAATGCCGAAATACACACACAGATGCAATCACTGTTCATGATTCCGCTACCATGAAAGACTGGTGATGGTAAGACTTCTACAGTAATTGCTCTCTTAATATTATATGCAGGGTAGATCATTTTGCCACTGCAGCATGATTAAACTCAGAGCTAACAGAGGTTTAATTATGTATTTTGTGGGTGAGACACAGCAGATTTTATTTATGAAATATGTGGGTGATGAGGACGCTGCTCATAAATGTCAGAGTGCCTTTATCAAACACATGCTTCATAAAAGAGATTAAATCAGTTTCTGTGTAGAAAAGAATACAAAGTTGTGGCGCTTACACTTTATAACAGTCAGAAATAACATCAAATAATCAGCGGCAGAAGAGAATTAAGACAAACACGACTTTATCCAACATTGTTTTTATCCCGCGCATTAAATCAAGGCAAATATTTAAAATAAGCAGCTTTTATCATTTCTCCTTCAGTATGTCACAGTTAAAGCTCCTAAAATAGCCAAAGAAACACGGCTCACAGATTAAAGCAGGTGATCAGCGAGTCAGCTCCAAGCATATTGCGTTTGCTTCCGTAAATAAAAAGTGTATTTAAAAGGAATCGTTGGTTTCCAGGGGAGCAGAATGAAAGGAAGAGAATGCTCTCAGTTGTGAATGTGTGACACATTTACCAGGAGGTGAGAACATCTATTCAGACAGAATCTCTTAACACGACTCAGTATGAGGCCTTTCATGCTAAAAACTGAAGCTGAAATCTTCTTGTGCTAAAAAGGGGAGAGTTGTACCGGTAGTCGTTTTGATCAGGACTTGTGCTCAATCTCTTGTTAGATGTCACACACAGTGTATGTTGTGAATGATGCTCAGTTATGTCAAAATTTAGATCTAAAATGCACTATTTTCATGTCAGAGATGCACTTTTCCTCTCTTTTGATTACCTTTTTTAAGTTCCTTTTTAAATTGACTAAAGTGTCTCAAGAAGTATTATGAATATGACCTCTTACCTTGAATAGGTTCATCCATCCATTATCTTTAACAGAGTCTTCCTTTTTGGATCGCGGGGGTCACTGGTGGCCATATCCAACTATCACTGTGCGAGAGGCAGGGCACACCCTGGACAGGTCTCCAGTCCATCACAGAGACACATAAAGATGAATGAGATAACCAACCATACACTCTCTCACTCACACTTATGGGTTCAGAGTTACCAGTCATGCATGTTTTTGGTCTGTGGGAGAAAACTGGAGTACCCGGAGAACATGCAAACTCCACCCAGAAAGACCCCCCCAGACCAGAATTTGAACAGGGGTGACCTGCTCGCTGAGAGGTAGCAGCTCTACTAACTGTGCCCATTCTGTTTAATAACGTTACCTAATGGAAGCATGTATAAAGTAAAGCGTATTGGTCTAAGCGCTGAACCCTGAGGAACTCTATGAGTAACTTTGGTGTATGATGAAGAGTCATTATTTACATTGTAGTGATACAGCACCTCATGCTTGACCTTCAAGTACACCTTTTCACATCTCTCTGAAACTTTGAGTGTTACACTTTTCTTGAGCTCTCAAGGAGACAAGTGGACACTATTTTATTACATTTATTTTGTATTAAGAGACACAAATCAGAAGAGACTTTCTTTAATTTGTGTTAATTCAGAATTAATCAACACAATAACTTCAATATACTGTATTGATCATGGTTTATGCTGTTAGAATATTATTCACTTCTTCATATAATTGAATCAAAGCATCACCTGTAATCTATATGAACAGTATATTCTTAATATGTGTATGATCTTACTAAGCTGGTATATTTTAAATATGCCAAAGTTAAAAGAACAACTCAGAATGATCTTAGTATTTGTTTGAAGAGTTTTGGGAACGAAGTGAAACGTCGAGGGCATAAGTTACCTCCGGTCTCCTGTCCTTTCTAAAAACAATTCATCTGTTCTCAAAACTGATTTCTCTGTTTTTCACACCTCTTCTGTTTAGTCTTCATACTAGAAACCATCTACTTCTCGTGTAAAAACATTTCACCTGACGTCAACAAATCTCCTCCCTACTCTGGTCACAAAAGCCAATGAAACGGAGAGAAAACTCTTGACGTCACACACCCCCTTCTTAAAGGGACACTTCCTGGAGTGAGACAGTGGGAAAGAGAGAACAAACTGAACAACTTGTTTTCTCTGAAAACTGGTGAGACGTTGTGGTCGTTTGTCAATTAGACCTACGTTTCTCCGCCAGAGTTACAGCAGAGCATCGCTGTAACTCACTCATTTCTGTTTGAAAGAATTTGTTTTTCTGAAAGTTTTATTTTGAAACCAGCCAGGACTTGGCCTTGTTCCTGCCGGGAAAGGCGCTCTTGCTCATATCGTTGAATCAGCACACATGCGTGAGAAGTTTCAACTGGACGTCTACTGGACAACACAGTCCGTTAACGTCCACAACTTCTCAGCTCTTATCTCCAAGAGACGTGTCGTCACCAGGTAAAGAGTCGTAGATTGTATGCTGACGTGCGAGGAGTCCAGCCGGACTTGTTGGGAAAAGTGTCACCCTGTCGCATTTCAAAATAATTAACTTCTGTTAAACTTAGCTTTCATTCTAATCCTTCCTCCTTATTCTTATTTTCTTAAACCATTAAACTTTTAAGTAAATGTGCCAACAGGGAGTTAAACATAACTTGTCTGTTTGTTTTCAATTTGAATTCTTGTCTACAATAGTTATTAAATCAGAGCTAATCTCGATACAAATGTGTAATGTACTTTTATGATTGTCTCAATAAAAGGTTCATCTTTGGTGGATCAACATAAGTTGACGTCTCTCGTGAAATTACATTTTGCCTAGTCACAGTTACCGGTAAATAATTTAATCCTGAAAAAGGGAGAACTCGCAAATGAATTTGGGTCAGATCAAATCTGCTCCAACTTCTTTAGGAATATTGTACTGGTCAGCAAACTGACAAGTATTATATCCCTTACATATTGATGACATTCTAAGTGTTTATCTCTTACAACATCTACAAACGGGAATCTATCAAATAAATATGATTTAAACCATTTTAGAGCCGTTCCTGTAATCCATCCATCCATTATCATTTACCCGCTTCTTCCTTTTTTTGGGTTGCGGCGGTCACTGGTGCCCATGTCCAGCAATCACTGTGCGAGGGGCTGGGAACACTCTGGACAGGTCGCAAGTCCATCACCGGGACACATGGAGACAAACAACTATTCACTCCCTCACTCACACCTAGGGACAATTTTGAGTTACCAATCAGCCTAACATGCATGTTTTTGTTCTGTGAGAGGAAACTGAAGTACCCGGAGAAAATCCACACATGCATGGAAAGAACATACAAACTCCACCTAGAAAGGTCCTGGGCTGGGATTTGTACTGGTGACCTTCTAGCTGAGAGGCAGCAGCTTTACTAACTGTGCCCATTCTGTTAATAACTACCTAATGGAAGCATATATAAAGAGTAGTGGTCTAAGCACTGAACCTTGAGGAACTCCATGAGTAATTTTGGTGTATGAAGAAGATTCATTATTTACATTTACAACTTGGAATCGATCAAATAAATATGATTTAAACCTTTTTAGTCACTCCTGTAACCCCAATACTGTATCATATTCAATCCTCTGTAGTAGAATAATCCCTTCTGAGATGCAATTATTCTCTTTTGATTTCCTTAGATTATAAATTCCTACGAAATTGGCTAAACTGTCTCAAGAAATATTCTGAATATAAAAAAAAAAAAAAAAAAGAGGCTGTGGTCAAAGAAAGTTGACCACATTTGATTCTTTAGCAAGCGCTTTTATGAAGATGGCCCGACTGGGTTGTGTTCATGAATAGATTACTGGGCAACAGGGCATTAAAACAAAGCTAAAATGATGGTTGAGGAGGTATGTATAGGTAAGCAGAGGTCTTGTTTTCTCCTGTAGACTCTCAGAAGGCTTAAAGCACAAAGTATTGATCTCCTCCAAGGCTGGCATGTTTTGTTCTCCCTGATCCGATGGAATCAGACGGTCGGATCAGTCTGTCAGGGGGCTAATTGAGCCATTTCCTTCATGCTTGGACCATATGGAGACCTTACCAAAGATGCTAATTTTGTTTCCTTCAACAGGTTTCACTGAGGGCATTAGTTGTGCAGCTGCTGAAGGATTATTGTCATTCAAATGGACTGCTGCAGCTGGCCTTTGCCTCTACAAACGTTACGCTGCAGTTAATGAGGACAAAGTCGATTTTATCTCATTTGTCTTTTCTCTTCGTGAGTCGGGATTTATGCATATTTGTCCAGAAGCATCAGCAACAGCAAGGACAGGGCAAAGTCGGTGGCTCTGTCTAATCGATTGCTGTAAGAAAATATTCAGATTTTTAATGTGTTAAATTAAAATTTAAATGTATAAATCCAGATGTGTATTTAAGCAAAAAAACATTTTTTTTTACAATGCATATAATAACACACTGCCTTTAGCTCAGTCAAGGGAGATTAGCTGGGAGTTGCAAGCCAATTACTGGGGTTGTAAAACCACTAAAAAGAGCTTGCATGGCTGAATGGCTCTGCAGTTGCTGCAGTCAGACCTGCAAAGAATGGGTCATTGAAAATCATTTAACATTCCTGATTTAAACAGGAAACGGTGCTTGTAGGTGTTACTAAAATACTGTACAGACATTGGTATTCAAAGTTCTTCATATTCAATAGCGCGACATTCAAATGTTGCAATCAGTTCCATTTCTCACAAGTGAAATTAAAATTTTTGGCTAAAACCAGAGACTGAAATTTTCTTTTAGCTTAGCTTAGCCTAGCTTAGCTTAGATTTTAGCTTAGCCTAGCTTAGCTTGGATTTTAGCTTAGCTTAGCCTAGCTTACCTCAGATTTTAGCTTAGCTTAGTCTAGTTTACCTTAGATTTTAGCTTAGCCTAGCCTAGCATTGTTATATTTTAGCTCAGCTTAGCCTAGCTTACCGTAGTTTATAAGCAACAAAAAGAGCAGCTTGCATGGTTTCTGCGTTTTAACACATTAAAATGGCAATCCTTGAACTGTGGCGCATCATGCGCATGAGCCCTGGAAGGGTGCACTGTCCTGCCTTAAACATGTTGTAAGACAAACTAATGTCAAGATGTTTTACAATTTTGATTTGTTTTTGTGTTTCAAAGACGTAGGTTATATATTAAAAAGACCAAGTGTGACCAAGTGTCTCCTTGTCACGAACTGAAGCCAGCAGAAAATGTTTTATGGAAGTTGCAGTTTTTTGTTTAACCAGACTAGTGATGTGGTGATTTAAGTTCCGCCTATACCTCCTACAAACAATCACAGTGTCACATTGTACTAAGTATGCTAAACAAGTTAGAAAGGTTATCATTTGATCATACAACTGCACAGTATAACTACACGAATCAGCAAGAGGCAACACTTGAAATTCTTTAACAAGGACATTGTCCTGTTAGTTTATGAGCGGTCGAGGCTTAAAACGTACTGAAACCAGTCAACAGGAAAGCTGGTCCCAATCCGAAGTCTACGTGTATTTTCAGTCTTTGGTTCTTTTGTTTCTTTTAGTGGAGAGTGGGTTTCCTCCTTACTGTTCAGCTGGCACATGATCGTGATAGCTGTGATGGCAAAGAGCAAGAAAAGTTAGTCTTGTTCAGGGAGGAAAGGTTTGTCGGCACTCTGCAGGTGTCACCTTAATCAAGGATAAACTCTCCCTCCAGTGGAGAAAATGTATGGAACAAATGTGTTAAAAAGAAGGTAAGGCTGCATGAGAATCACATCACACCCAATTTAACGGTAATCCAGCTACAAGTGAGAATAGCTAGTAGGATCTGCTGGTTCTTAATGCATTTATACAGTGTAGCAACATGTTTTCTAATAAAGGTTGTATAAACTGCTTTTTATGAGCAGGGCAGCCATTATGGATTTAAAAGCCAGATTTGCCAGACCTCAGAATTACTATGATTGCCACAGCAACCATGAAAATTTTGGCAATTGTTTTGCGCTTCTTGAGCTTTGAACCTGCAGTCTCAAGATTCCAAGACCATAGCACTCAGCTACCATAGCCCCTCAAATCCCTCACACAGCAATAAACTCTATTTTCATTATTTATTTAACACAGCCATGTGACTGTCTTTAAACATTGCTTCCAGCTTTTCTCCCCTCAACCTCGCTTGTATATGCGCAACACCATTTATCACATAAATGCAAAATAAAAAGAGGGGGTTTTCCAGTGGGGAATGAACTACCGGTACATGAAATTCAAGAGGATTTACATTCTTGGAGACAATGTATTAAACCAGCACAAATAATTGCAAAAACAGTCTCAACATCAAGAGGATGAGAGATTACAGACAAATCTTTCTTCGTGTCTCTGTCGTCTCATTCAAGTGACATCCTCAGGTTAACTGTCAATTAGGCCTGTCACAATAACAAATTTAGCTGTACAATTAATTGTCTCAGAAATTATTGCGATAAACAATAATATTGTTTGAAATTTGACCATATTTAGTAATTATGGTCAAATTTACAAAGAAATATTTAATTTGTTTTGCATGTAGAACAATTTTTTGACCACCGGATTGCAGTATAAGAATGTTTGAACTGAAGGATGGATAGCATGGGAGAGTGCAGCATGCCTCTTTAAGAAAAATGGGAGGGAGGCCCCTTGATGTGACATGGACTGTCTCTGATTTTAGTTCTGCAGCGACAGCGCTTCAATGGGGGGTTCCGCAGGGGTCCATCCTGGGTCCCCTCCTATTCTTTTTATACCTGCTGCCACTTGGTGACATTTTCTGGAAATACCACATACCCTTTCACTTCTACACCGATGACTTTCAAATTTACTTCCCCCTAAGACACAATGGTACATTCAACCTCTGCTCGACTGCCTGGCTGACATCAGGGACTGGATGGCTTAAAATTTCTTAAGTTTCAATGAAAAGAAGTCTGAAGTCATGTTGTTCCCTCCCAACAACACGATCATGAACCACTGCATCAACCTTTCTGCTCTAGCCCTGTCAGAAAAACAAAAAGTCTCAAATCTGGGAGTGATAATGGATCCTTCCATGAAACTCAACAGTCATAAACATGATTGTTAAATCCTGTTTTTTATTTTCAGCTGAGGCGACTGTCTAAGCTGAAGCCCATATTGTCCAAAAATAACCTGGAAACATTAATACACACATTCATTATATCTAGGCTTGCTTACTGCAATTCACTCCTGTTTGGTATCAGTCAGACCTCCATTGCATGACTACAACTGGTCCAGAATGCAGCAGTCGAATTTTTAACCAGTACACGCAAAAGAGAGCACATTACACCAGTCTTGGCCTCCCTGCACTGGCTACCGGTTCCCTTTTGAATCCAGTTCAAAATACTCCTGTATGTCTACAAATCACTGAACAGTCTCGCCCCCATCTCTGATTTGCTACAGCTGTATGTGCCACCATGTTCTCTGAGGTCAGCCGACCAGTTGCTCCTCACAGTTCCAGGATCTCATCTTAAACGCAGAGGTGACAGGGCTTTCTCTGTAGCAGGCCCAAGACTTTGGAACAAGTTACTTCTGCTTGTCAGGCAGGCCCCCTCCCTCTGCGTTTTCAAATCATGTTTAAAAACTTACTACTATTCCGTGGCTTTCAACACCAGATGATCTGTGTTTTGATCCTGTATGCTTCAAACAGGTTAGTCATTATTATCTGCAACGTTTTTATGGCTATACTGTATTCTGATTTAACTTCATTTTGCATGTTGCCTATGTGTTGCCTGTTGTTTGTTTGTTTGTTTGTACAACACTTTGGTTTGGCTTGTCACTGTTTTAAGTGCTCTATAAATAAAATGGTATGGTATGGTCTCGCTTTGGTTCTCAAAATGGTGGTTGCTCTGTGTGGGCTGCTCTTTAGCATAGCATTTTTCACACAAAGCCTTTAATAAAAATCAGTAAACAAGTTCTTAGCTTATTCTGGTGAAGATTCTCAGTCGTCCAGGACATGATAAATCAAAAAAGGCGTTCAATACAAGTTCTTAGCTTCTTTTGCAGAGAAAAACTTTTTACACGAAGGCACATGTTTCAACTGTGAATTTTGGAGATTCGACAAGACGGATGTTTTTTCCCAAGGTCGGGGCTGTTAGCTTAGCTTGTAGCTTTTCTTTTCAGCTTAGCTACTTTTAGCGATCCAAAAACACAATTTTGGATGGTTAAAATGAATTTTAAAGAGAAAGGGAGGGGTCAGTGAAGAACACCAGAGTTGAGCCTTTTGTCATCCAGTGTCTTCAGTAGAAAGAGAGAGAGAGACGAAAAAGGATGAAGCCGATAAATGAAAATGCGGCCAATAATTGGGGGCTGCCATTGCATGCATGGAAGCCACCTACCTATTGTTCTCCTGCTCGAACGTGTGTCTACATTGTCGTCGGACGTTAATGCGGCCCGAACCACAATGTCTACCCCCACAAAAGTTATATCAAAACGACTGGCTCGGCCCCCTGATGTGTGCTATTACTTTTATTGGCATTTCGAGTTACCGTGGCAACGTAATTTGCGAACAAAGACGTAATGAATCTCCAAATCCAGGAACTAGTTGGTTACTGCCCACTTATTATTCTACACCAGAAAAAGTTATCTTTTTCAACTTTAATACGGACCGAACCACAAAGTGAACCCCCACAAAAGTTATATCAAAACGACCGGCCCGACTCCGAGATGTGTGCTATTACTTTTCTAAGCAATCGTAGTTACCACGGCGAAATATTTTGCTAACAAAAATCCTAAATTTCCCATAGGAAATGAATGGGACTTGAGTTTTCAGAGAAACTGAGTAACATAGGGCGCCATCTTGGTTCAATATACAAGGCAGGTTCAATACACAAGCTAGTTAGATGAGGCGGCCATTTTGGATCAAACAAGCTCAATAGGTGAGCCGGCCATTTTGAATCAGGGCGCCATCTTGGTTCAATATACAGGGCAATATACAAGGCAGGTTCAATACACAAGCTACTTAGGTGAGACGGCCATTTTGAATCAAACTAGCTAATTAGGTGAGTCTGCCATTTTGAATCAAACTAGCTAATTAGGTGAGGCGGCCATTTTGAATCAAATAGCTAATTAGGTGAGGCTGCCATTTTGAATCAAACTATCTAAATAGGTGAGTCGGCCATTTTGAATCAAACTAGCTAATTAGGTGAATCGGCTCCGTGATATGTGCTAACAACATTTGGAGCCATTTGTATTCAGGATGGCTGCTAACGGGCAGTAGCCTGGCAGCCCCCGTCGAAGTTTCTCCAGGAACTTTCTAGTTTTCATTTATCATGCGATTAATCGATTTGTTTATCGCGACCAGCGATAAATAAACATGAGCTGAGGATTTGCTTTAGCCCAGCAGCTGAGATTGTCAGGCTTTTTTTCTGTTTTAGAAACGGAGGTTGTATTTGGTGTTTCTGTATCAAACTTTCTTGAAGAGAGTACAGAAATCCTTTAGTGGAGCCAGGCCAGGCCGGTGGCAGAGAGACACTAGGGTTTATACTGGGATGTGTCCTGCAGTCCCAGGCAATAATCTGAGCCCACAATATCTGTCACATCTTTGGCACAGACAAACACAGACACAGACAGAGCAGAGCTCTGGAGACAGCCATAGAGAAAACTATTGTTCTCAGCCAGATTAATTTACAGTGTGATTGGTTTAGGAGGGGGAAAGAGAGAAAGTAGAACATGCATAGTACTTTCTGCAGATGTTGTCATTTATGTGTGATGTACTGTACTTAATATTTTTGTATCCAAGATAAAATGATACTCATGCACAGATTGAATGACTAGTTCACACTAAATGCTGTAACTACACAAACTGGGGAAATAATTTACCTTAATTAAACCTTTGAATAAAACCTTTAGGTTATTTTTTTTTTAGTACAGCTGCTTTAAAAAAGGTTGTTAGTTGATCCATATATGTGTGTTTTTAAAACCAAGCAGGTGATAAAACTGATGCACACAAACTGAGCAGAGAACATATTTTCTGTCTGTTAGCAAGATGTCTCATGAACCACTCAATCAATTTTAATGAACCTTTCAGAAAATAATCATTGGGTGTGCATTTACACCTGGTTCAGGTTTGGATCCAATTCAGTTCAAGTTGGTTAACAAAGTCATCTGATTTAAAAAAAACACACAAAATGGCTATTATTCAGTCCATTTTACAGAAACTGTGGTAAAATCAGGTGTGGTATAGCTAAGAGTCATCACAACATATACTGTGATGCTGCTCATTGCATTAAATTGTTTAATTTGAACATTAGTGTTACTTGTTTGGGTTAACCCTCTTTGTCTGTTAGCAAAATATTTCAAAATCCACTGGACCGATTGTAGTAAAACTTTCAGAAAATAATTACTGGATGCACATTTATAACTGGTTTACATTTGGAATCAATCCAATTAAAAATGTTTGCTCTAGCTGATCCACATTAAATAACACAAAAATCGCTTTAACTCAGTCAATTTCAAAGATATTGGAGGGGTTGGGGGTAAATTACAAAAAATAATCTGAGTGTGACATCTCACATTATGGTATGGTGTTATTTACAAGGTTTGACCAAAACAGTTCAGTCAATTGCTAAACATAAAAATATCTTAAAGGATTTTAGTGTAAAACTCTGACATGCATTAAAAGGTCTGGTAAGTGTTTAATTTACTGGTGTAACAAGTAAAAAAAAAAAACTTTTAGTACTATAACCCCATACAATTTCAACATTAAACATGACGTTTTTGTTCCATTTTAGTATTACCATTTCCTTGTGTTTTTGAGAACCACATGTCAAAATCCTTGGAGCGTCTTCCTTACACACTTGAAGATCTTTGCACCTTCCCTGCTGTTCCAGACTAAATAACCAGTTTGGCAATGGTGATTTTAGCTGGTTCCCAGTCCCTGAGGAGCCTACATACAGTATTTCCTGCCCTTGCTACTGCAACCCTGAATTATTAATGTCCAAGAGCCTATTTGGCCTCTCAGCCAGGGTTTGGCACTTTTATTCCCCTGTGAAATATAAATAGCACACAATCTTCATGAGGAAGTAATTCAAGACCACAAGTGACATCAAAAAAATTTAAAAACCAAATTTCTACTATTATCTGTGTCAAAATAACGCTAATAAAATGTGTACACTTCAGCTCAAAAGGATGTGCCTCCTTGTATCACAGGCCCACAGTAAACCAGACAGGTGGTCCATCATACCTCGATTCACCAGAATCACTGAAAGTAAGGGAACAAGACCCTTTGACACTGGGCACATAAAACCCTTTATGGAGCAACATAAATCAGCCTTTGTCTGGTGGTCCTGCTGAGGAGACAAATCAAAAGACACAAGAGTCTTGTTTATTGCACATAAGAGGGTGCACTGCATTTGAAGGATGGACAGAAGTTTATATTTTTGAGCAGAAACTAGAAGATAATGTATAAACATGCTGAATATTTTGTCAATTGTTACAATCAATACAGGTATAAAAGTGGTGGGTGCCGCTGGGCCTGTCATGATAACAAATTTTGCTGGGCAATTAATTGTCTCAGAAATTATTGCGATAAACGATGATATTGTTTGGAAATTTGACAATAATTAGTAATTATTGTCAAATTTAAAAATAAATGTTGGTTAGTTTGTTTTGAGTGTAGTACCTTTTTTTGACCACTGGATGGGAGTAGACAACTGTTTGAACCAAAGGATGGATAAGCAAGTTCGTGTTCAATAAGGATGGATAGTGAGGGAGCAGTGGAAGGGAGGCCCTTTGGCATGACATGGGCTGTCTCTCTTTGGTTCTCAAAATGGCGGATGCTTGGCGTGGGTTTGAGATCTTTAGCATAGCATTTTTCACACAAAGCTTTTAATAAAAAACCAGNTTGTTTACTATATGAAATTCTTGTTATATCGATTTTTTCAGATTTGATTACATTTCTCCTTTAATAGTTTGCCAGTGAGCAAGCTAAATAGGCGAAGGTTAGCTGCTCTTACATTCTCTTGTGCTGGCAAAGCTTATCAGGGAAGAGTGATCTTTGCTGGTTAGCAAATTAAACAGGCAAGACAGACAGCAAAGCAGAAAAAATAACCAATGAACTGTTCAATAACTGTGCTAAACAGGCCACTCTGATGCATGCTCAATAATAATGCTCAATGTGTTAAATGTTGCTAGTTAGCAGGTTAAACATGCAGGGAGCAAGCTCACCTCCAGTTGGACAGCTAATACAAGGGACCTGCAATCAGTTTAAAGCAGGTGAACTGCAAAAAGATTATGGACCATGCTACATAACCCAGGTGGGCGGGGCTTCCATGCAGGTCACTCGGTCTCATTGGCCTTGACAGGTGTGTTGAAACTTCTTCAGGTTGGTCTGGCAAGGGCGCTGTTGTAAATTAGTTAGTCAGCTCAGATTTTGTGTTGGAGACCAGTTTTAGCTACTTCCACACCAAATGTTGGGTCAATATCTGTAAGACTGGCTGCAGCATAGCCATTTTAGTGTTTTTTTTAAGTGGCTGTGGGGGCCCAGCTTGAATCTGACTGACTCCAAAAGTCAATCAGCTGCAGCTGTACCTCGCCTGATTAGTTTCTGCAAGTTTACCGGTAATTCAAATTCGTCCAGTGGATATTTTGCAAACAGACAAATGCACGCACACAAACGGGCAAAGACCTTATCGCCTGTCTTTCACCAGTGGGAGATTTAAAAAAAATGTTTAGTTACAATCAGTGTGCACAAGTCAAGGAAATAAATGCACCAACTAAATTGCATGATTCTTGAATCTAGTGCATAAAGTGCAAAACTCACCCAAACCAGGAAATGCAAGCTTTCGGAGAATCGTGCAGCTTTGATTACTTTTTACACAACTGCTACCAAAAACGGGCTCACAGGTATTTTTTATGTGATGCTGCCACAACCAGAATATATATTTTTCTCTTCCAACACGCGTGTTATCAAACGAGTTATGAAACGATCGGTTTCAAAGTATCGCGAGATTTCACGTTTTTGTAGGCGAAGTTATTTTAAAAAAGTATTTTATCACGTATCGGAGCAAAAAGTCAACGTCGGTAAATAATTATAATTTTAACTATAATTTGTTAACCAAATTTAATGCTTGGCAAAAATAAATTTAAACACGAAGCCAGCAAGGCCGAGCTCAATTTGTGGCCACGAAGCTAACTGGTCCACCGATGCATGATGGGATTTGTAGGCGTGGCGGAGACAGGGATTCATTCATTCATTCAACCTTTATTTAGTCAGGTAAATCTTTTGAACCTCATGGGCTCATTTACGAAAGCGACCTGCTAAAACTAAAGAACAATGAACAGTAATGGTAGAATTTCCTTAAACAATAAACAATCAAACAATAAACAATAGAAAACAAAAGAGAGAGAAAAAAAAATATATATATATATATATATATATACATATATATACATATATATATATATATATATATATACATATATACACATACATACACACACATACACACATACATATATATATATATATA
>JBBPBX010003018.1:0-25792 GCA_038048925.1 Garcialebias charrua | reverse complement strand
AATATGTAAATAAAAATTAATGCGAAGCAGAAGTGTTTCCATCAACTGGCTTGAAGCGCATCTACCATGCCACGCAAAGCGGCATTACGTCAGACGTCAGCGTCATTACGTCAGACGTCAGCGTTACGCGTGTCTACAGTAAACAGGAAGTAGCGGTTGAAAACAGGACCCGACCACACATCTCGTCAAAATGGAGAGAATATTCCAGGTATGTGTTACTATCGGGCAATTTGTATTTATTCTGTCATGCCAACTAGTTTTAGCGATGTTATGTAGTCCCCGACTTACGAGCGCTCTTACTTACGTCCCGGACTTAGGAGCATGCATCTCATAATTTTTTTTTTTTTTTTAAATATTTTTTTTACTTTTTATTTTTTAAATAAATGAATACATGTACAGTACTGTACAGTCACCAAGCACTTAGCCTATCCTAACACAGTTTTTAAAGATGAAGGAGTGAGTTGAATTGTCTCCCTTTCACATAAAGGGAGCTAGCTCCCTTTATGGGAATGGAGCCTGCAGGGAGGAGGGAGACAATTCAACTGACTCCTTAACTGTGTTAGGATAGGCTAAGTGCTTGGTGACTGTACAGTACTGTACATTTATCTATTTATAAATAAAAAACAATAAAAAAATAAAAATACTGTATATACTGTATATTTTTAATAAATAGATAAATGTACAGTACTGTACAGTCACCAAGCACTTAGCCTATCCTAACACAGTTTTTAAAGATGAAGGAGTCAGTTGAATTGTCTCCCTCCTCCCTGCAGGCTCCATTCCCATAAAGGGAGCTAGCTCCCTTTATGTGAAAGGGAGACAATTCAACTTATTCCTTCATCTTTAAAAACTGTGTTAGGATAGGCTAAGTGCTTGGTGACTGTCCAGTACTGTACATGTATTCATTTATAAAAAAAAAAAAATATATATATATATATATTTTTTTTTTACTATGTGATCCTACTTACGAATTTTTGACATACGAGCGCCCCCTAGGGACGGAACTCGCTCGTAAGTCGGGGACTACCTGTATATATATATATATATATATATATATATATATATATATATATATTTACTGTATATATATATATATATATATATATATATATATATATATATATACAGGTATATATATATTATGTACATGTATAGGGCAGCACGGTGGCACAACTGGTAGAGCTGCTGCCTCTCAGCGAGCAGGTCACCGGTTCAAAGCCCGGTCCGGAGGCCTTTCTGAGTGGAGTTTGCATGTTCTCTCCGTGCATGCGTGGGTTTTCTCCGGGTACTCCGGTTTCCTCCCACAGTCCAAAAACATGTATGTTAGGCTGATTGGTGACTCTAAATTGACCCTGGGTGTGAGTGAAACAGGTCCCTCTTGTAAATGAGTCCCTGTGGCTCAACGAGGCTAGGTTGAATGAATGAATGAATGAAATACTGTAGTACTTTAAAAAAAAGTGATAGAGCGAGTCAGCAAAAAAAGAACCACAAAGTAGTGAGGTACTAGCCTGGCCCTCGCCATTCCTACGCAGCTCCGCTCAATTCTCATTTCCCTTCACTGCTGGGTCTGGCATTTCTCCCATCCACAAGGATGTCTCCGGTAGGTTTTGACCGGACCAATCAGAGAACAGAAGGCGGAGTTTTGAACGACGTCGACTGACGTCGTCATTCAAAATGGCTGCCGCCACGAAGGAATTTTCAATAAAACAAGGTAAAAAACTATTATTTCTCTGCTGAGAAAAAATAGATTTCATAGCTGACGTTATATCAGAAGTGTTCCTGAGCAATCAGAGAGCAGAAGGCGGAGTTTTGAACGATGTCGACTGACGTCGTCATTCAAAATGGCTGCCGCCACGAACGAATTTTCATCAAAACAAGGTAAAAAACTATTATTTCTCTGCTGAGAAAAAATATAGTTCATAGCTGACGTTATATCAGAAGTGTTCCTGAGCTTAACAGTTCCTAAATCAATTCACGAAATGGTCAAATCTGCTGGATATTAAATAGTTTCGGTTTGATATTTTCCAAACAGCCTCGGGTGCGCTACGAAAATAAATGATAAAAAATCGAATTTTATCTCAAATGTTTCATCTAGGCCAACAGTCAGTAAATTAAAGACATATAATTACACACTGGTGGCAGAAAAAATATCCACCGAGTGGTTTCTGAGCAATTTATCTGATAGCCTGGACCTCGTCAGGCTAAACTAACAAAACTCTGCCTCCTGTTCTCTGATTGGTCCATTCAAAAATCTCCAGGAGAAATCGTTGTCTATGGCAGAGATGCCAGACCCTAGTCCAAAGCGAAGTGAAGGACATGGGTCTGTTATCAACCAGGCTAGTGAGGTACTACTGTACTTTTTATTTTAATTTTATCCTTAATATTTTATTTTTAATCAACTGTATTTTTATTTATTTTTTGTGCAGTATTCAAGACTTGGCATGGGGTAATGTGCTACATGCCCCGTCTTTTTCTTTCTGCTGTTGCGGACACACACTCATAAAGTGATTGACATTTGTTTGCCCGGTCACATTTACTCCTCTTACAGCGGTTTAGAGCCGATCCACAGCTCTGGTCTTCTGTGAATTTCTCAGCCGTGACATTGTGCAGACAAGTGAGAAAAGTTTAATTCTGCGGTTCTTTTATAGCTGCAAGTCACACAGGTTTTATTTATTTGTGCACTTATTTTGTAGGAGTGGTCAAACCTATCCAAGGTTTGGCTCATCCTGGAACAAAATCAACACTGCATGTAGGAAGTCAGTGAACCAGAGCAGGAGAAATTATTATGTGGATATAAAGCAATATAATATGAAATCCTACATTAAAATCAAAAGTAATGGGTTTCTATAGAAACGTCTCACACTACACAATGTTTAAAATAGTTTACCTGAAGTAAAAACCGCAATACCAACCAAGTTTTTAGTACATTCAACACTTGCTCTTCTCAAGGGCAAACGTCTCCTCTCAGTCTCCAGTTTACTTTTGCTTTGTCTTGTCTGTGAAACTGTCTGAGAGCCTCTCTTCTACAAAATTGTCCGAATCATAACTACGGACTTCAATTTGGTCAGTTGGTCCCTCAACACAACTGATAACATTTCTTCAAAGAGAAGACAGGCTGTAGGCGAGCCGATTTACCCTGTTAGCATGCACACAGCTGGATATCTCATCGACTTGGAAGACGGGCCTTTCTCTGCTGTCATCTGTGGATTTTAAGGACGCATATTTACCGGTATTGTATTTTTGATAACTGGTTCCTGCTTTTTAGATTTGGCTGGTTCCTGGTCTATCAACAAACAAGGAAGACGTCGGCAGCAAATCTGGACCTGGTCAGGCTGCCTGCCTTACATGATTGCTTGGTTCATGTCTCAAGAAACCAGACTTTTGGCATAATGGATCAGATCTCGGGGATTTTCTCAGGCACGTTCCATTGGTATGATCATTTTAACTTGGACATTTCGGAAGCGAGTGGACCGACACAGACTGAAGGTAGATGTCATTAAAGTTCTGCCTGTCCCCAAAACATCTGTGTTCATCTGAAATTCAGCTCACTGACTGGCCTTGACAGGCCGGGCCAAGATGGTGTAGTGGCTAGGGAATCAGACTTGGGATCCGAAGGACCCAGGTTCGAACCCCGGCCACGGCACACCTTGGGGTGTCTATGAGTGCACATCTATTTTTCCCAGCTCCCCGGGCGCTGACTACGGCTGCTCACTGCACCACCTGGTGGTGGTTGGGTTAAATGCAGAGGCCAATTTCGTCTGTCAAGTATGGGAAACATACACAGATGACAAAAATGTCACATTTTTTATTTTTTTTTATCTCAACACGCCTGAGAAGTTTTGTAAACCTGACACTTTCACCCTCCCAACCCTTCTGCTGAGGAATTCCACATACTTTTCAGAAGAGCCCAGCTGAATAAACGTTCTGTCATATATCCGGACTCTGGATTCGCCTCTGGCCGTCCTCCACCCCCACCCCCCCCTTTGCATAATGTCAGCGTCATTATGTGCTTGTGTGCGAGATTTTTTTTTTCCATTACCACATTTTTGACCTTCAAACAGATGTCAAAAATGTGTTAGGAATTTTTTTGTCTCTAAACCCTATGTGTCATTTTTCACCACTTTTATTGTCTGTCCAACAGATCTCACTTGTAAATGAGTCTTTGAGGCTCAATGTGACTTATCTGTTTAAATAAAGGTTGAATGGATGAATGAATGAATATTTTGCTTTATTCTACAAAGTAAAATGTGCTTTTTGGATTTTGCTCCTTTTTGTAATGGTGGGACCCAGTTAATTTTGAATTGAATGAACATTTTACATACATACATACAGGCCACTGGTGAAAGTCACAAAACCAGTCCGCAAGCAGATACGAGTGTGGCCAGAGGGGTCTTCAGATGCACTCCAGGACTGTTTTGACACCACAGATTGGGGTATGTTCAAAGAAGCTGCAACCACAAACAACAACTTCTGTCTCCAGGATTACTCAGACACTGTATGTTCATACATCACCAAGTGCATGAATGATGTAACTAACCTCAAGACCATCACTGTTCAGGCTAATCAGAATACATGGCTGACAGCTGAGGTTTACAGACTCCTGAGAGCCAGGAATGCTGCCTTCAAAGCGGGAGATCAGGTGGGCCTGAGGGCAGCCAGAAAGAACCTGGATCGGGGCATCAGAAAGGCCAAGAAGCAGTATTCCAGGAAAATAGCTCACCGTTTCAAGGACAGCAAGGATACACGCAGTCTGTGGCAGGGAATACAGACCATCACAAACTACAAACCACCCCCCCAGACCTGTGACAGCTCAACCTCTACGCTGAATGAACTGAATGAGTTCTTTGCTCGGTTTGAGGCAAGTAACAGCACACCTGCACATAAACTCCCCCCCTCTCCTGATGGCCAGGTGCTGGCGCTGTCCTCAGACAGCGTAAGGCG
The DNA here is from genome assembly GCA_038048925.1 of Garcialebias charrua. NCBI lineage: Eukaryota > Metazoa > Chordata > Actinopteri > Cyprinodontiformes > Rivulidae > Garcialebias > Garcialebias charrua. The sequence goes on along the minus strand of JBBPBX010003018.1, from coordinate 20,851 downwards.
ATCATTTATCAAGATTAACGCCCGGAAGGCCTCTGGTCCTGACAACATACCTGGTCGTGTGCTGAAGGACTGTGCAGGGGAACTCGCAGCGGTCTTCACGGACATCTTTAACATCTCACTGAGCCAGGCCATCGTCCCCACCTGTTTCAAAGCCACCACCATCATCCCTGTCCCAAAGAAGGCAACGCCCGCATGCCTCAATGACTATCGCCCAGTAGCACTCACCCCCATCCTGATGAAGTGCTTTGAACGGCTAGTCATGAAAAGCATCACATCTGTCCTCCCTGCCTCCCTGGATCCCTTCCAATTTGCATACCGACCTAATCGCTCAACCGACGATGCCATCTCCTCTGCCCTCCACACAGCTCTCACACATCTGGACACGAAGGACTCTTATGTTAGAATGCTGTTCATCGACTTCAGCTCGGCATTCAACACCATCATCCCCCAACAGCTCATCCATAAACTGGACAGTCTGGGGCTGAACACCTCAATGTGTAACTGGCTGCTAGACTTCCTGACCGGGAGACCACAGACAGTACGGATCGGGAGTAACACATCTAGCACCATCACATTGAACACAGGGGCCCCACAAGGATGTGTGCTGAGCCCCCTTCTATTCACCCTGCTAACACACGACTGCACACCATCGTACAGCTCCAACCACTTCATCAAGTTTGCGGACGACACAACAGTGGTAGGTCTCATCAGCAACAACGATGAGACGGACTACAGGAACGAGGTGAGCCGCTTGGCCTTGTGGTGCGGACACAACAATCTCACTCTCAACGTGGAGAAGACAAAGGAGATTGTCGTGGACTTCAGGAAGAGGGATGCACAACATGCCCCTCTGACCATCAACAGCACCGCAGTGGAGAGAGTGGACAGCACCAAGTTCCTGGGAGTGCACGTCTCGAAGGACCTGTCCTGGAGCAGGAACACTGCAGCACTGGCCAAGAAGGCTCACCAGCGCCTCTACTTTCTCCGCAAGCTGAAAAGGGCTGGAGCTTCAACCCCCATCATGTGCACCTTCTACAGGGGTGCCATAGAAAGTGTCCTGACCAGCTGCATCACGGTGTGGTTTGGTGCATGTACTGCATCATGCCGCAAGAGCCTCCAGCGCATCGTGAGAGCAGCTGAGAAGATCGTCGGCACCTCCTTCCCCTCACTGCAGGACTTAAGGCCGGCGCAGAGCTCCGCGCTTGAGCGAGCGCGGCGCCCCGCTGTGTGAGCGCCGTGAGGTCGCCGCTGCACAAGCCCTTTGAACGTTCACGCGAGCGCGCCAAGCTCCAAGTTTACGAGCGCCTACGCGAAGCGCGGTGTCTGACCAATCAGCTGCGCGCGGAGGGGGACTGAACTGACCCCCTCCGCGTGCAGCTGCTTCAGAGAACGTGAGAAGAAAGCAGAGCTCTGTTGGAGCCACACGCTGCTTCACGCTGTGCTCTGCTGTGAACCCCCCACGCGCAGCGCGCGCGCGTGGCGCGGTGCTCGGTCCAGCGTGGAGCTCTGCACCGGGCTTTACACAGCAAACGCCTCACTCGGAAAGCCCTCTGCATGGCAGGTGATCCCACACACCCACTACACAGCCGCTTTAGACTGCTGCCATCAGGGAGGAGACTGAGGAGTCTCCAGGCTCGAACCAGCAGACTGAGAGACAGCTCTGTTCATCAGGCAGTCAGAATGCTAAACACTCTGCCTGCTCTGCCTCCCCTCCCATTTGAACTGCCTTAACACAAAAAACTTTCTCACACATTACCACTCAACACAAAGTTTTTAACACTGGACCCTGTGTCATCAAACGGGTTATTCACTAAACTCTCGGTCATGTGCTCATTCAGTTTGCACTACTTCTCATATTTGCACTAATGTTTGTATTACATTACTGCCTATAGTCATACTACTGTTTACATTCACTGTTTACATTTATTAATATGGTTTACATTTATTACTACTGTTTTACATTTATTACTACTGTTTACATTTACACTACTTTTATATCTACACTACTGCTGATACATATACAGTATTCTCTGACTAGCCTTATCTAAGGATGCCAAATGTGCCTTATGTGCCTTACTGCATATGCCACTTTGCCTCTATACCAACATCAACTACCTCATACATATACTGTGTACATTAACTCATATGCTGCTGTGCCACTCTTTGCAAATGTCAATGCTAGAACCTTCAGTTTAATTTATAGATCAATCAATCAATCAATCACCTTTATTTAACCAGGTAGAGCCCACCCCTCACCAGGTACAGACATCTACTATAACAACACTTTCCTTTTCTGGACAAGACATCCCCCTCTCCACCTCTGTTACTAATCTTGGAATAAAAATGGACTCCAATCTTACATTTGAAAATCACATTAAGCTTCTGTTTAAAACTTGCTTCTTCCATCTTCGAAACATCTCTAGACTTCGCCCATCCCTAACTTTTTCCGATGCTGAGAAGCTCGTCCATGCTTTTGTCTCCTCCAGGCTCGACTACTGCAACTCCCTGTTTATTGGAATCCCTGGCAAAAACCTTCAGAAACTTCAATATATTCAAAACAGTGCTGCAAGGATCTTGTTGCGAGTTCGTAAATTTGAACATATTACGCCCATTCTTCATAACCTTCATTGGCTTCCTGTCGCCTACAGAATTCAGTACAAAACTGCTCTCATTACACATCAATGCTTACATGGAGCTTCACCAGATTATCTGAAGGATATTCTTATTCCACACTCATCCACCCGGTCGCTGCGGTCACAGAACAGTAATCTCCTTCACATTCCGAGAACCAAATTAAGGACCATGGGAGACCGGGCTTTCAGTGTGGCTGCCCCCCGCCTGTGGAACTCTCTTCCTGACTGTCTGAGGGTCCCACAGTCTGTGGTTGACTTTAAGAGCGGCTTGAAGACCTTTCTTTTCAACCGAGCATACTCTGCCTCCTCATGATTCTACTTTTGATCTTAGTTGATACTGTTATTGATTTTACTTGTTTTATTACTTGTTTTATTGACATTTAATTTCTGTTGCACCGTGTAGCACTTTGAGATTTTCATTAATGAAAAGTGCGTTATAAATTAAATTCATTATTATTATTATTATTATTATTGAGATCGAGATCTCTTTTACAAGGGTGACCTGGTCAAGTGGTCAGCAGCACACGTCACATTGGCAATAGGCATTTGCACTTATCAAAAGAAAATAAAGAAAACTACAATCACAGTAAACAGATGTTGACAGTTCAAAACCAACAGGATATGACATATTTCTATATACATTATATACAAAACAAGCAGACAGACCTCGGTTGGGTAAATAAAGTTAAAAAAAAAACAACAATGACATGTATATTGGATAAGTAATGGTTAGAAACATCTGCAATGGTCAAGTCATCTGATGACATTTTCTACTACGTGTTATACAGTTAGATATGTTAGATATACGTGTTATACTTTTTATACTACTATGCAAAAACTCAGGACAGTATTACACTTGTAGTATTTCATTTTATGCTTATGTTCATTGGGTGTTTGGTGTTTTAGGGGTGTTTGGTGTTTCAGTGTTGGTGTAAATTTTCATACTTTTATACTACTATGAAAAAACTCAGGACAGTGTTACACTTTTACTATTTTATGCTTATGTTTATTAAATGTTTTAGTGTTTAGTGTTTAGATGGTTACTGTTGCACCGAGGGACTGAGAGAAACGCAATTTCAATCCTGTGTATGTCCTGTACATATTGCAGTTCTGACAATAAAGTTGACTTTGACTTTGATTTTTTGTGACACTAAGTCAGATTGTTCAGCACAGCAATACAGGAAAAGATAAGGTTTGTATGTGGTGCCATTTATGAAGTTCCAGTCAAAAATTAAAAGCAATATTTTGGTTTATTTAGCTTTTCATAAGAAAAAAAGTTTTTTTTTTCATATTTTCACCATGCTACTGTATTAATACATTTATAAATGGCATAGTTCAAACTAAATAATTTACTAGTATTTAGTTCACAAACGAAATATTTAACTTGCAAGNACCTCAGCCCAGCCAGATTGCTGCCACCATGGCTCCCGCACCTGCGAGCCCTATGCACCCAGTGTGGGTGCCCCAGGAGACTGAAGACGCTGCGGTGACCTTGGTGCGGAAGATCTGGGCAGAGAACTGTAGGGGTTTAGACACTCGGCAGCAGGAACAACTGTTGCAGCTGCTCATGGACTTTAAGGACATTTTTGCCCTAAGTGAAGACCAGGTGGGGCGGACTCGTTTGGTGGAACATGACATCCTGACGGGAGGTGCACGCCCAATAAAATGTCGTCCCCGCCGGCTTCCCCTGGCCCGTCAGGAAGCATGTGACAGGGCAGTGTCAGACATGCTGCAGGCTGATGTTATCGAGCCTTCAAACAGTCCCTGGGCGTCTGCTGTTGTCATGGTGCCCAAAAAGAATGGAGAGTGGCGTTTGTGTGTTGATTACAGACCACTGAACGGGGTGACTGAGAAAGACTCATATCCACTGCCTAGGGTCGACGAGTCACTAGACCTGGTGTCCGGCTCCAACTGGTTCTCGTCTCTGGACCTTCGGAGCGGTTATTACCAGGTCCCCCTAGCAACAAGTGCCAGACCTAAGACTGCTTTTTGTACGGGGCGGGGACTCTGGCAGTTTAAGGTGCTCCCGTTTGGACTGTGCAATGCACCTGCCACCTTTTCCAGGCTGATGGACCAGACGCTGGCTGACATTCCTCGCCAGGAGTGTCTGGTGTATCTGGATGATATACTGGTCCATGGCGCCTCTTTTGCAATGGCTCTGGACTCACTCTGTAGAGTGCTGGAGAGAATTAGAGCTGCGGGCCTGAGACTCCACCCAGATAAGTGTCACTTTATGCAACAAGAGGTGTCGTTTCTGGGCCACCGAGTCGGCAGAGAGGGGATCGGCACAATGGAGGACAAAGTAAAGATGGTGGCAGAGTGGCCAACCCCCACGACTCAGAGAGATCTTAAAAGCTTCCTGGGACTGGCTTCTTATTACAGGAGGTTTGTGCGGGGGTTCGCAAGTATAGCAGCCCCCCTTTTCCAACTACTCCAGAAGAACAGAGACTATGTGTGGACTGAACAGTGCCAGGGAGCGTTTGACCGCCTGCGGCAAGCTCTGACTGAGTCCCCAGTCCTCGCTCCTGCAGACCCTTCCCTCCCCTTCATCCTCGACACGGATGCAAGTGGCGTGGGGGTTGGGGGGGTCCTGTCCCAGCTGGGGAAGGAGGGGGAGAGAGTGGTGGGGTATTTCAGCAGGGCCTTTAACAAAGCTGAGAGGCGCTACTGTGTGACAAGGCGGGAGCTGCTGGCGGTGGTACTTTCTCTACGCCATTTTAAGTACTACCTGTGTGGCTTGTCATTCACGATCAGGACTGATCACTCGGCCCTCCAGTGGCTGATGTCTTTTAAAGAACCTGAGGGTCAGGTGGCCCGGTGGCTGGAGGAGCTGCAATCCTACAACTTCTCTGTCATTCATCGGGCCGGAGCCAAGCACGCCAATGCCGATGCCCTCTCCCGCCGGCCTTGCGCTGCAGAGGGGTGCAGTTACTGTGACCGGAGGGAGAGGTTGGAGGAGGAACAGCTGCATCGGAACCATCGAGGATCAGGTCAGAGTGACTTGGCGATCTGCAGAGAGCTGCAGGTGGTTGGCACAGACAGCTGGAGGCACCATCAGGAACAAGACCCTGACATCCAACCTGTGTTGCAGTGGGTGGAGAGGCAACTGAAGCCGCCGTGGGAGGAGGTTGCTGGACTCTCGCTGGCAACTAAAGGGTTGTGGTCCAAGTTTGAGGCTCTGCGACTGGAAGATGGAGTACTGCAGAGGTCATGGAAGAACCCTTCCACAGGTGAGGAGCGGTGGCAGATTGTAGTCCCAAAAGGCCTGAAAGACGTAGTCCTGCAGGGCGTGCATGGAGCGTCTGGGTCTGGACATTTTGGTGTCACAAAAACTCTCCGTCGCCTCCGACAGGGGTTTTATTGGGGCCAGTGTAGGAGGGATGTGGAGGATTTCTGCCGCTGCTGTGACCTCTGCACGGCACGGAAGGGGCCGACGGGTCAGTCTCACGCCCGCCTACAACAGTTTGTTGTAGGAGCCCCGATGGAACGAGTGGCCGTGGACATCATGGGCCCCCTACCACGCTCAGACAGGGGAAACTGTTATGTCCTGTCGGCTATAGACTATTTTACAAAATGGCCGGAGGCGTACGCCATCCCTGATCAGGAAGCAGAGACTGTGGCAGATGCTTTGGTTGGGGGCCTGATTAGCAGGTTTGGGGTACCAGACAGTATTCATAGTGACCAGGGGAGAAATTTTGAGTCACGGGTGTTTTCTACCATGTGCAGCCGCCTTGGCATCCACAAAACAAGAACGACACCATTACATCCCCAGAGCGACGGCCTAGTGGAAAGGCTCCACCGCACCCTGGGACAGCAGCTGGCCATCCTCACAGCAGAGCATCAGCGGGACTGGGACGAGCACCTGCCACTGGTGCTAATGGCATGCCGCTCAGCTGTACAGGACTCCACGGCATGCACCCCATCGCTCCTCATGTTGGGGAGGGAGCTGCGCACACCAGCCGAACTGTCCTTCGGGCGCCCGCCGGATGCACCTGATGTTCCAGCGGGTCCCGAGTATGCCCGGAAACTTCAGGACAGGTTAGAGACGGCCCATGCGTTTGCCCGGAGGCAACAGGAGCAAGCAGGCATGCGCCAGAAACGGAACTATGATGTAAGGGCTAAGGGCCGACACTTCACTCCAGGGGAGCTGGTCTGGGTGTACAACCCTCGTAGGAAGAAGGGACGGTGCCCGAAGCTGGACAGTCAGTGGGTGGGTCCCTGCAGAGTGTTGGAGCGCCTGGGGGAGGTGGTCTACAGAGTTCAGATGCCCCAAAACAGGAGAAGAGTAGCTCTGCACAGGGACAGGTTGGCCCCCTATCAAGGCAGGTCTGCACCTCAGTCCCCAGAAGGCCAATGGTCAGGGTCTCTGGTGCGTCCGCCAACCTCCCCAGAAGCCTTATCACCGACATCGAATGATGCCCCGGCCCCAGAGCCTGTAGCGCCGCTGGGAGCTCGCCCGCAGCGGATGAGGAGGGCTCCAAGACGGTTTGATGACTTTGTTTGTCCCCTCGTGGGCGAGGGACTCAGTAGTGGGGGGGTAGTGTAACGACCCTGTGTTTGGTTCTGCTTTGGGTCCAAGTATTTCTGTGTATTTGTTCAGTTGTACTGTGTTCTGTTGAGCTGTTGTGATTCTGTTGTCCCCCGCCCTCATGTGTTGGATTGGTCGTGGGGGCAGGAGAGGGGTAGGAGCAGGGAGGAGGGACCAGAAAAAGAGAGACGAAGAAGAAGAGCCCGGGAGTGTGTTGTTGTTAGCAGGCAGCTAGCAGTGTGTTCGCTCGCGTGTGTACCGCGTTTTCTTTTGAGGCGTGAGCTGCAGCCTCGGTAATAGCAGCTCGTCCCTGTTTCTAAACCCCGTTTGGCTGGACTCCGTCTGCAGTGTTGGCGTCATTACAGTATCATTTAATCACTGACTACATAAAATCATAACACTAAAAGCTGTCTCTTAAATCATACCTGGTGTTCTCGATGCTCTGGAGGATACGGAGTCTTTTTTCAGGTGGTTTCTCGTAGTCCAGCCACAAAGAAGGATGCAGGTTTTTGTTTTCGGAGCATGTTCAACACACACTAGTTGCAGCCACAAATTCAGCTTCGTCTGATTATTCATACAGCCACGAACAGCGCAACAGGTACCCGAGCTCCACAAGGACATCTTCGTGACAATATTAGCTCAAAATAACAGAAAACAGAACTTTAACAGAACTTCAACGACGCGCACAGATTAGCAAGTAAACAACGAGGAGCCAATGCAGAAATTCTACTTCCGGGGTCAAACGGAAGTACGACACATTATCGCTTCTACAGTGACGCCCCCAAGAATAAGGTGGATATAACGTTGCAAATAAAATAATAGTGTCACACAAATAGCATTACAGTAATTTCGTATTGCAATGTTGATAACATGAGTTTTTAGTCTAAACATGAATTACCATTTAGAAAACGCTTGATGCATCCTTAGTTGTTGTGCAGGTTGATCCACGTCTTCAGCCTCTGGGTCTGACTCAGGGTCAAATATATACGGCTGTACGAGGGAGCTGCTAGCACTAGCCATTTCTAAAGTTCATTAAATGCTAACGTGAACCCTTTGGAGGGCGGAGTTTATGTAAATAGATTTTTGAAGGGCGTGCACTTCCGAGCTCATTATCATAAACCGGTTGTTTTGAATGGAAGTGAAATCTGACGGAATTAGAAAGGGGATATTTTATTATCTAAGCATTATTTTGTGTATAAAATTGAATGAAAATGGTCTGGATAGCCCACAGATACACCACAAAAAATTATATGACCTACATTTAGTCCCCTTTAATAGTTTTTCCTGTTTTATGTATTCTGTACCAGAACACAATATGATTATAAGTTAATGCATAATTATTCTTTCAAATGTAAAACTGGGGAAGTTTTTGAATTTTCAGGTGCTTTCAAAGTACAACTGAACGAAGTACATGCCATTTTAAGTGCTGTGGCTTATGATAATAAAAAAAAAATTGTTTCTTTAAATTTCCATTTGTACTTTACCTGTTTAGAGCAGTGACCTTTGCTCCAAGGTGGTTTTCTATCATCACTGTAACTGTGATAACTGTGGTGTTTTCTCGTTGCCCAGGACTTCCCATTGGGACCAAACAGCTAAATGTTGATCGAGTACCTCTTTTGAAGAAAAAAAAAAGTTGTTTAAAAACTAGATGCTGGTGGATATACAAACAAATTACAGTAAAATGATTGTAAGATGATCAAGTCACCTGTAGAGCGTGAGCACAGGGGAAACCGGGCTGGAGGGTTGGAGTGGTGCAACTTGGAAGGTATAAATCAGCTGAGAAGTCTTGCTTTCATCATCACGCCATCCTGTCAGTGTTGACAGAACATACAGTAAATTATATGGTGTTTAAAAATAAAAAATAGACAGTTTACCACGTTGGGAAAAATAAATCAGTGTTACCTGAACAACTGTAAGTGACGACAGTCTCCAGCAGTTTTATTTGTGTTTCTGGACTTAGCTCACATACTCCGTCTTGTGGTGCACCACTGGTCTTTATTGTCAAGCTGGCGACCCCCCACCACCTGTTGCCAGGCTGGGATACATTCAGGACAAAGGAATAACTATGGCCTGGCTGCAAGACATTTGAACGCAACACCAGCTTTGAGGAATATATTCCTGTAGAGGTTGTGGCATCACTGAGGTCAAGAGTCAGGCCACTCTGATCTTCAGCACTCCATTTGTACTGCGTGAAAAAAAAATATTGTAAATTATATCTGAATGCAAAATGTCTTGTGACTGTGAATAACTAATAACTAAACATAATGAAACTGGCAGCTGAAGGAATGCATGGATCCTTGCCTCACATGCCAAAGTTTTAAACAGAGAGATTGTGCAATCTAAGTTTTCAGAGTTTGTGTTTGGGATGATGTTCAACTACCATCACATCATATTTTAGCTCAATATCTTTAAAATGTTAATTCTATTGTCATTTCTGGTTTTATATAGGTTTTCTAGTTGTGGTTGCCATCTTGCATCTGACTGACTCCAGAAAATGATTAACTGTACATTGATGTATGTTGCATGATTTGTTTTAGAGTTTTGTTAACAGGAACTCAGATGTTCATGAGATATTTCAGATAAAGCTGACACCAAAAATTACTGCCAGTTTTAATCTAAGATTTCATGCAATGCGTTGGGGGGCTACTGGGATGAAACAGAAAGAGTCCAGGCAGGATGGAGTGGATGGAGAAAAGTTTCAGGAGTGATTTGTGACAAAAAGGTGTCAGAAAATATCAAAGGAAAAGTTTACAAGACAGTGGAGAGACCAGCTATGTTGTATGGTCTGGAGACAGAGACATGGACAAAAAGACAGGAGACAGAACTTGAAGTGGCAGAAATGAAGATGCTGAGGTTCTCCTTAGGAGTGACAAGGATGGATAAGATCAGGAATGAGATCATCAGAGGTACAGCACATGTTGAACAACTGGGAGATAAAGTTAGAGTGAGATGGTTTGGACATGTCCAGAGGAGGGACAGTGGGTATATTGGTAGAAGGATGTTAGAAATGCAGCTGCCAGGAAAAAGACCAAAGAGGAGATATATGGATGCAGTTAGAGAGGACATGAAGGTAGTTGGAGTGAGGACAGAGGATGCAGAGGACAGAGTGAGGTGGAGGAGGATGACTTGCTGTGGCAACCCCTGAATATTGAAAAAAGAAATAGAAGAAAAAGAAAAGAAGAAGAAGAAAGAAGTGTTGATGTGACACTCAGCTGCCACCACACCTAATTTTAGCTCACCATCTATAAAACTGACTTTTGTTTACAATTGATTCATTTTTGGCATTAGTTGTGGCAAACTCATGAAGATGATTTTTAGTTGTTTATTTTTGTGATTGTTTGTCTTCCATATAACCAATAATGGGAAAAAAAAGATTTTAAAATGTATGAAAGCAAGTCAAAGACCAACAGTAAAACCAACCCTTTTACATAACTATTACATAGTTTGTTGGTCATGTTTTAAAACATGCTGGTGAAGACTCTCAGTCATCCAGGACATGATAAATAAATAAAAAGCATTCAATACAGAAACAGCTGGACTTTATTTGTAACAGAAGATGTTTTGCCCTTCATCCAAATGGCTTTCTCTATTCTAAGAGCAGACTGTGAGAGTAAAAAGGACGAAACGTCTTCTGTTACAAATAAAGTCCAGTTGTTGCTGTATTGAACACTTTTTTTGATGTTTTAAAATATTATTCAATGTTAAGATATTTTTAAATTCATTCTGATGGTTCTCATGTTGGGGACACCATAATTACCTGAGCCTGATCATCACACAGTCCACACTGTCCAACAAGTACAGCAGTGCTGCTGTAACTTATGTGGTGAATGGAGGAGATAACAGAACAGGAAACACATTTTACCATCACAGGAAGTGCTGGAGCTTCAGTCACAGCCACCTAAAACAGATAAGACATCAACGTTTTAAAAATAGATTCTGATATGTCTCGTTTGAAGGAACAGTAACTCTGCTGTTTGTTACTAGGTGAATTATTTGTCTTTTATTACTTTGTTTTATTTGTTTTTATGAATCTTTATGTGTATTTTTATGGACCTTTTTTGTGTCTGAAATAAAGTTTTGATTGATTGATTGATTGATTGATTGATTGATTGATTGATTGATTGATTGATTACTATGAGATGCTTTATACTTCTGTGATCAGTTATGTTGTTATTTGTCCTAAAGAACAGTTTATTAAATAAATAAATAAATAAATGTCACATTTTTGTCATCTGTGTATGTTTCCCATACAAGACGAAATTCGTCTCTGCATTTAACCCAACCACCACCAGGTGGTGCAGTGAGCAGCCATAGAAAGCGCCCGGGGAGCTGGGGAAATAGGTGTGCACTATTTCCCCAGCTAGCAACTGAGACGCAACAAAACTTTAGCTGCTCTTCTCTGGTTAGCTGCAGATCTTGAAAAACACTTTTTGTGAAACCATATATCAGCGATATTCACCGTTTGATTGACAGAAACGGGTCTTCTCCCATTTTTATAGACAGTGAGGATAAAAATGTAGACTGTGCCTGTGTGCAGCAGATATCTGGAGGACAGTCATCCTCCTGTCTGTAGTCTCTATCGGCTGCTTTAATAAAAGAGACTCTGTGGAGTTCTGCAAATACAAGAGTGACAAAATAAACTAAAGCCATAACTTACTTACTCTAACTTTCTAACTTTGCCACTTTCAACATGAAATACGTCAAATGTAAAAATGATTAGTTTCCATGATATTTGCATGAAAAAAACAACAACAAGATTTACCGTCATTAGGCAGGTCCAGTGATACTCCAGAATATCATCCACTCCAAGTTCCACATCAGGGTCGTAAGACTCAGACCCATCCAAGATAAGGTCACTGATACTGGACCACAGTCTGTGGGATCCCCCCTTGATGATAGCCACTAATGGGGAGTGAACCACTGTAATGTTTGTCTTCTGTTGAACAAGTATAGGAGTTCCCTCAAAGGATACGGTGAACACCAGGCAATAGTCTCCTACATCAAGAGTATTCTTTGGAAGTAAAAGAAGAGGTGAATGCACATCCTCTTGATTCCATTGGCTTACTTTAGTTTCATTGGTAAAACATGGCACCTTGAAAATGTCCCACAGGTATATGGTCTTGTAAGCGGAGCAGTTTATGTCCACAGTTGCTTCAAATAAAACTGGTCTGGATCGGAAGATGGTAGACTGAATCTGAACAAGTGAGACGTGTGGGCTGGAACACTGAAGCTCCTCCACTTCCACTTCTAGCTGTGTAGAAACATGGCTAACATGGTTGAGAGCTTTGACCAAAATACCATACTTTTTCTTATAATAATAGATATGACTAACAGCCCTTGAGTTTGTCACTATTATTTCAGTGGCATCTCCAAAGTCCCACATATATCTGGCATTACTTACATAATTTAATGAGGCAGAAAACCTAACAGCATGTCCAGCAAATATTTTCTGAGAATGGCAGGTAAGGTTGACATTTTTAATAGGCCACTCAATTGTTAAAGTGTAATTTTTTTTCTGAGAGCAGACTCCATTACTGGCATGCACTGTAACAGACAACGAACCGCTCTCTGATGGTGTAAACACAATTTCTTGTCCCACAAGCCACACAGATCCACCACTTTGTGACTGAAACTTCCATGTATAGTTTGTCGGAAAGCCTCTTTGAACGTCTGCCTTGAGAGTGACACCTTTCAGAGCCTCTAGCGTAGAAAAACAACAGTTGACAAGTTGCAAACCTTGGATAATCTCTGTTACAACGATGCTAGTGGATGTCTCAGCACTGCTGACCTGGTTCAGGGCTTTTACTGTAACCAGGTGTTGGCCAGCTGGAAGACTTGTTGTGGTAAACAGGTCTTCAAAGGTGTCCAAAATTTGAACAAAGTTTTTGTTTTGGACCATTATAGAAAAACTTACATTATTACCTTTGGTTATTGTTGGAATGAACACAACCCGTTCCTGAGTGCACAAAGAGGTTTTGCTAATGTTCAACTGAAGACCTTCAATTGGTTCCTGAACAGTGACATTGTGCAAAACCTTTTGCCAACTTATCTCATTGGAGACGTTTATATGCACCTCAAAGATGCCTATATCAAAAAAGATGTAAGTAAATAATGGATTAGTGGAGGTTAAAATAGTTTTATTGGCTCTTCTAATCTTCCAGCACCAGTGCAGGTCACTACCTTTGTAGGCAAACCCATGGAAGGAAAGAGAAGTACTTACATTGACAAAAAAATTATGTTTTTGTCTGTTTATTTCAAAACCTACCTCTTGGACTTCAGCTTGAACCAAAAGCTGTTTGGTGTAATTACTCTGGCATAAAACATTTTGAACAGAAACTGTGACTAGGCTTTCTCCCAGAATTGTAAATGTGTAGAGTAAAAAAGGTACATATGTCAGCAATGGTGAAGAATCTGTATCCACATACCAAAGGTACTGTAGGTCTGAACCTTCATCCACAAATACAGTTAGATTTATTGCTTTCCCCAGTGCCACAGTGTTTGATCGTGTTGCCATGTGAGCATTTTTTACACACTCTACTGCCACAAGAGAAGCACTAGCGACTATTTCACCTAACATATTTGAAGCTTTAACCTGAACTGAAACTCTGCCGGGGGATTCAACCATGAGAGGAAAAAGCTCTCCATCACCTTGTATTTGTTGGGTTATTCCACTCTGCATAACATCCCAGTAATAAGTGACATTAGAGCCTTTGGTGATTGATGCCCTAAATAAAATTTCTTTGCGAGTTGGTATATATTTATTGTTGGTAAGGTTTTGACATTCTATCTGAAGACCCCCTATTCGCTCAAAAACCTCAATCAAAATGGCTGCCTCCCTTTCACTGACTAAGTTTTTTGCCTTGACATTCACTTTAAACACTCCTGGTTTGAAAGACAGAAATAGAAACTGATATGTCCCCTTTTGAGTTGCAGTAATACCTTCCACTGTCCAATAGTAGTTAGAGCTGCTATTAGTACTGCTAACTGCTGTAACAACGACTTCTTGTCCTACTACAGCATAAGATTGATCAATGTGAAGTGAAAGTTCTGAAATGGGAAGTAAAACATTGACTGTAAGGGTTGCAGAGTCCTGGCTGACAAAGTTAAATGCCATGGCGGTGACTGTGAATTTACCACTTGAGGTAAAGACATGTGACACATTTTGCTTCTTGTCCACAGGAGACCCATCTCCAAAATCCCACAGCACTGACACATCACTGCCAACATAACCTACAACCCAAAATAATGTTGATGTATTGACTGTGAGTGTTTCACTGGGGCTATCACATGCAATATGGAGTTTACTAACCAGTTTCTGAATGGTGATGGTAGCACTGGCAGTTTTGTTGCCGATACTGTTTGTTGCATGTATAGAAACCACTTCAACACCTTCGCTTCTGAAGACAAAGCACTTCTGAGAAATTTCTGTAGTAACAACAAGACTAGAAGACCTATTAAACCACCTTAATTGGTAAGCTGTAGTTTGTTTGGGGGAAACCAGCACTCTAGCGCACACCTGTTCTCCAATTGCCACAGCATCCTGTAATATCTGCAATTCAACATGAGTTAGACTTTTAACACAGATACCTGTCCTAAATGATACAGTTGTAAAGGTACTAAACATGGTCATGTTTATGTGAAAAACCCCATGTCTTGGAGATGTGTGCATGACTGTGGATTGTCCAGCCATTACAATCAAAGGTGACTCTCGCTCAAAATCCCAGCGGAAACTCAGCGTGGACATATTTTCATTCACCGGAGCACTTGGCTCTGTGGCTTTTCCACTTATGACACATTCTGTTGGAAAAACTCCACTAGCGATCAAACTGTACACTTCAACAGTGACAGACTGATGAACTTGGCTGACAGAGTTAAAAACATTCACATCAACTTTATAGATTCCTGGAAATTTGTAAATGTGGGAGATGGACCCATCTGTGGCATTTTCTTGCAGAGACCCATCACCAAAGTCAAAATCCCAAATGAGACAGGTGCCAGAGGCCACTGTAGCTTCAAATTCCACTGGCGATCCTACCTCATTTGGCTCACTGTATGCAATGGTTAATCCAGAGATCTCTTCCATAACAACCATCACAAGTGAGGCAGTAAGCGAAGTAACAGTGTTGCTGGTAGATACAGTGACGTTATAAACTCCTGCAGATTCAAAGGTGTGGCTGACATTTTGATTGAAACCTTGGATGATTTTGGAAGCATCTCCAAAGTCCCAAGTGTAGAGGATGCCAACGATGGATGGTTTGCTAGAAGCTTCCAGATGAAGGGTTTCCTTCACAAGTGGAGTCAGAGTAGAAGGGAGGATTAGGAGGCTTGTCAGCTGAGGGTGAGCACTTATCGTCATGGATGAGCTGGTGTTGGAAAATTGATCAGAAGCTTGAACCTTCAATATGTAGTTTCCTGGAGTGAGTGAAATACAAAAACTCCCCATTATTTTGTGTTATTGAATAGTAAAAATAAATTGCTGTAGTAGATAAGTAGATGAATTAACCACAATGCCGATCTTGAAATTATTAATGACTTTTAGAGAATAAAATGCAATTTAAAGAAATTGTTTAAAATGAGGGCAGCACGGTAGCACAACTGGTAGAGCTGCTGCCTCTCAGCGAGCAGGTCCCCGGTTCAAATCCTGGTCCAGAGGCCTTTCTGGGCGGAGTTTGCATGCTCTCTCCATGCATGCATGGGTTTTCTCCGGGTACTCCGGTTTCCTCCCACAGACCAAAAACATGCATGTTAGAATGACTGGTAACTCGAAATTGTCCCTAGATGTGAGTGAGAGAGTGAATGGTTATTTGTCTCATTTGTCTCTATGTGTCTCTGTGATGGACTTGCGACCTGTCAGGGTGTACCCCGCCCCTCACACAGTGGCAGCTGGACATGGGCACCGGCAACCCCCGTGACCCAAAATGGAAAAAACCTAATGGATGGATGTTTAAAATGATACATGAAGGAATTTTTTTTTTAATGGTGGCACAGTGGTGCAAGTAGTAGGGCTGTTGGCTTTCAGTGAAAAGGGTGCCGGATTTAATCCTTGGAACATTTTACGAGTTTGGATATTCTCTTCGTGTATTAAATTGTCCCTTGGTGTGAGTGAGAGTGTGAATTTGCCTGTGTCTCCTTTTTGGATTTTTCCACGTTGTCCCCTTTCTCTGGCACAGTGACTGCTGGATTTAGGCATCAGAGACCCCCCACTGCCTTGAAAGAAGGAAGTGGATGATGATAATGGATAGGTGGATTGATAAAATGTTATTTCTACTTCTTTTTCCAGGGGAGAAAGATTTGGCAATCATTTTAAGCCAGATGCCCTTTATGACGAGTTTCAATCTGGATTTCCCCCCCACCATATCACCGAAACAGCTCTAGTAAAAATTACTAACGACCTTCTTCTTGCTGCTGACTCTGGTCTTCTGTCCATCCTCATTCTTCTTGATCTAAGTTCTGCCTTCGACACCATCTGTCATTCTATCCTCCTCAACAGACTAACCTCCATTGGCATCTCAGGTACCCCGTTAGACTGGTTCAACTCCTATCTCTCTGACCGCACTCAATTCATTCAGCTTAAATCCTTCCGTTCCCAGTCTTCCCCTGTCTCCACGGGTGTCCCCCAAGGCTCTGTCCTCGGACCCCTCCTCTTCATCATTTACCTCCTTCCTCTAGGTCACATCTTCCGCAAATACGGCGTCCATTTCCACTGTTATGCTGATGACACACAGCTCTACTTGTCATCAAAACCTAACTCCACCCACCCACCCTCCATCCTCACCGACTGTCTCAATGAGCTAAATCACTGGTTTTCTAACAATTTCCTTCAACTAAACAGTAACAAAACAGAAATCATTCTTGTTGGTACCAAAAACTCTATTTCAAAATCAGAACATCTTCTCGTCCCCCTTAACAACTCTCTGCTATCCCCCTCCCCTCAGGTCAAGAGTCTCGGTGTCATCCTCGACACCACTCTCTCCTTCACTTCACACATCAACAATATTACTCGGTCTGCCTATTTCCACCTCCGTAATATTAACCGTCTCCGTCCTTCTCTCACACCCCGCTCCACAGCCATCCTGGTGCACAGTCTTGTGACTTCCCGTATTGATTACTGCAACTCCCTTCTCTACGGCCTCCCCAACAAATCTCTCCACAAGTTACAGATGGTCCAGAACTCAGCTGCCCGTGTCATCACTCAAACCTCCTACTATGATCACATCACTCCTGTCCTGCAGCAGCTCCACTGGCTCCCGGTTAAATCACGCATCATCTTCAAAATTCTACTTCTCACGTTCAAATCTATCCACAACCTTGCCCCTCCTTATCTATCTGACCTCCTACAAATCTCCATCCCATCACGCTCTCTCAGATCCTCCTCTTCGCTACATCTCCATGTACCCTCTGCCCGCCTCTCCACCATGGGGAGCAGGGCCTTCACCTGCTCTGCCCCTCACCTCTGGAACGCTCTACCGCCAGACCTTCGAAACACCACCTCCCTTTCTCTGTTCAAGACAGCCCTGAAAACACATCTCTTTAGACTAGCTTATCATTAACTTTACTAAATGTATTTTTATTATTTTGCATTTTATAATCTTTATGTATTTTATATTTCAATTTGTCACTGATAATGTTTGAACTGTATTGGTTTGTTAAGTGTCCTTGGGTGTCCTGAAAGGCGCTTTTAAATAAAATTATGATTATTATTATTATATGATTTAACATACGCTCTAACTCGCAACCCCAGGTTTACAAGACTGTGGCATTGGCCCCAAGTTGACACAGATGGATTATTTCTAATTTTAATAAAACATTAGGCTAATTAGACAGGTAGACTTTTAGACCAACTGTATAAAATTGGTACGGTGTTAAAAAAATAAAAGTCACATTTAACTGGAAATAGACATTTACATCACATTCAGGATATCATAACACATTTGTTTACATAAAATTCCACAGTTAATTTCAAGTGCAAAAAGCTGCAACCAGAGCAAGAGGTACGACTGTTCAGAAGAGCTTGGAGTCAAATCTTTCAGGAAGTTCATGATGTTTCTGCTAAAATAACTGTAATTGGACATTTTGGCAATATTGCAAAGAGATACGGTAATTATTATAATTTGTGTGAACTTATATGAAATTTAGAGTCTTGAAATTATTTCAAGATGACAAAATCCACTTTCTTAGCAAACCCTTTTTCAAAGCATATCGTCATTTTTAAACAACTGCAATCTTTCAAATATTTATAGTTCTTCATAAAAACCCTATTTTACTTTCATGCCACTGTGAAATTCACATTACATGGTTATTTTGCATTTTGTGCCAGTTCGTTGTGGTGACTGGTGAAGAGGGAGGTGAGTTGTAAGGCAAAGCTCTCTGTTTCCCGGTTGGCCTATGAACTCTGTGTAGTGACTGAAAGATTAAGATTGTGGATACAGGTGATTGAAATGAGTTTCCTCCGCAGGGTAGCTGGACTCTCCCTTAGAGATATGGGAAAAGTTCAGTTATCAGGGAGATACTCAGAGTAGAATCACTGCTCCTCCACATGGAGAGGAGTGAGTTGAGGTAGTTCAGGCATCTGGTAAGGATGCTTCCTGGGCACCTCCCTAGGGAGGTGCTTCAGGCATGTCTGACTGGGAGGAGTCCACGGGGAAGACCCAGGACATGCTGGAGAGACTACGTCTTTTGGTTATTGAATGCCTTGCAGTCCTCACTGAAGAGCTGGAAGAGGTGACCGTGGAAAGAGATGTCTGGACCTCCCTACTCAAGCTGCTGCCCCCGAGACCTGACTTTGGAGTTCGTATTTTCCGGTGTATAGGTCACACCTTTTTATATTTTTTTCAAGGCCTGCGACCTATACTCAGGTGTGACCTATATATGGCTTGTTATCACTTTCGGCTAAACAAATTTTTAAATCCAGCTCATTTCACAATTACGTTCATTTATTAAGGAAAAGTTCAGCTCAGACATATATTTGCTATAATTTTTATCAAACAAATAATTGTTTTTAAGTGTTAATCTTCTTAAAAGCCTTGCTGTGCGCTCCTGTGGCAGACATTTGCAGCAGAGCTAAACGTAGGTGCGACCTATACACCGGTGCAACCTATCTAGGGATTTTTCCAATCTATTGGGGATAGTTGGACAATGCGACCTATACACCGGTGCAACCTATACACCAGAAAATACGATAAGTGGAAGATGATGGATGGATGGATATTTTGGCAGGAATATGAAATATTTGCTGGATTTGATCCCAGGAACACCAGAAGTTCTAGCTGCTGCTCTCTTCTTACATTTCCTGTAAAATTCCATGTAAATAACCATCTAATGTGAATCTGAAAGCAGTGTAAAGTTTACGGTAATAGCTACGCTAAATGAAACAGCTTTCACATAAACTGTTGTGATGTTTTGCAGGGTGGAGCAGTTTTAAGATATCAGCAATGAACTTTAATTTTAGCCTCATTCAAACTTGCTGTTAGCGCTACATCCCAGTGGAAACTAAACCTTCAAAACTGAAGCTATTCAAAGACCTATCTGCAGCAGGTAAGATGTCAATTCTTCATAACTTTTACACATAATGCCACTTTAAAACAGCCAAAATTTATAGTTTATTTGTTCTGCCTTGCAAAGCCTTTTATAATAATACACACAATAAGTAATTTGTTGCTAAATATAAGTATTTCTGTTAGCAGTCTTCCTGTGTGTGCTTACCTGGGATGGAGTAAGTGTGATTCACAGAGTCCTCAACATAGACCTGCTTCTCTCGTCTCTCCACCAGGCCTTCCATGTTGAGGCATGGAGCAGACTGTGAGTGAATGGTGCCTTCACTGCCATCCCCAAAATGCCATCTTCATGACAAGGAACACCAAGAAATCCCAAACATTCACACAAGTTCAAGAGATTGTAAATAAAAAATGCTTGCAAACATTAATGAAAGTGTATTTTAGAAGGCCCTACATAAAGGTGAGCGCGAGGGAAACATCCACTTTGACTCTGACGGTGTAGAGGTGAGGAACGCTCACCGCCACAGCCTCCGGGACAAACAGGAAGTCCGGTTCAGTCAGCGGCGTCTTATTGTCAGCAGTCAGGAAGATCTGCAGGCTCTGGGAGCTCACAGGGTTTGATGCGATCACCTAGAAGAACATTAAAAAACTTATTTTTCACATTTTCAAGTCATGACCAGCCCAAAAACAAATCTATATTGGGTAACATTTCAAACCTGTTGCGACTTTGATTTGACAACTAAAACAAATTCATAAAGATGAAAGTATTTACCTGGAGCTCATGCTCTGCAGGTTTCTCAAACGTTACACTGTAAGAGTCCCCGTGGTGCGCCGGACTCTCCAAGCTGTCAATCACCCACGTGAAATCTACTGGAAAACCACTTTGCACTTTGGCTGTAAATAACTGCAAATGTAAGAAGTTAAAAATATTTATTTTCTGAATTAATAAGAACGCATCCATCCGTCCGGAAATGACTTCTACATTTGCACATAAAGAAAATAAAACTAGTGTTTGTAGGAAAAGCTGCTCGTTGAGTGTTTCAGAATTGTTATGATTAATTCAAAGATGTACAAGAAATAGTTTTGTCCCAACAATAATACTTCCACTTCCGTGTTTCTCAGATGAGATGGTAAATTCTTAGGTATAAATGCGACATTTTTGTTTCTCTAGTCATTGCTTTTCATTTAAGCCTGAA